>PNEQ01105456.1:0-18407 GCA_003012365.1 Medauroidea extradentata | reverse complement strand
ACGACAGTGCATGTTTGGCGACGGTTGTGGAAGGGGATGGGAGTTTGAAGAGTTCGACCCTTGCCCGCTAGGGGCCAGCACAAGTTGATGCCCTAGCGATGGTGGCGATTGCGGCGGTGGATTATCCAAGTTCGCCAACACCGTATTAGAAAAATTAACCTAGGCTCGCGACTTCTACCCAGTATATATATTCAAAGGACATACTCAGTTGCGAAATAAATGACTGTCAAAAGAAAACTAAAAAGAAGACAATGGAGTATGTCCAAGCAAATAAATCCATTCATGCAATCCCGTTGCACAGTTCTTTCAAAGATCATACTTAATTTGTCATGGTTATCATTTAAAAGGAGTGGTATTCATCACGGTACATTGCAATGCATATGATTGTACCTATATTGTTTGTTCACACAAAAACATGCCGTTAAGAAGTAAATTATTGTTTATTGATTAAATCAGTCAATTTATAAATGCTTACATTATATTCAGGTGCAGACAAAATAATTGTGGTCGATTACTTGACAGTTTTAATATTAAATAGTGATGGGTGTTTTTATTCAACTTGACGGCAATTTTCTACTATAAACTAGTTTACTAGGATTCAATCCTGGACATAACAGCTACAGGTGATCGGGGTCCATGGAAATCTACTGGTTCCATACCCGAACCATGTACGGTTCCAGATCTACTGGGGATTTTTTTTTGTTATAAATTTTTTTATTCAGCCTTGACATTGGGAAAAAAATATTAAGCATGGAATTATACGCGGATGAAGTTACGAGCAACACCTAAATACGAGATAATTAACTTTATTCAGTAATTATGAGTATGTAGAGGTCCAGTAGCTGCTCTGTTTATCATATGCTTGCGAAATAAAATTGACTGACAGGCTGACGAACGTATGAACACTCAACTAATTGATGGGTCTATAACTACATGTTCACTGGGCACTGTGCACCGCCGGGGTTCAAACTCGAATCTCCTACGTGGTTGGGGTGGGGGGGGCGGAGAAAGAAATATACTGGTTCCAACCCGAACTATGTAGGGCTACGCGTCTGTTTCAAATATATGTTCCTTTAAAAATATTTTATCTGCATATAATTGTAGGGCAATTTTTACATTTTTTTAAAGTTACATTTCAAGTAGGCCATTGGCACAGATTGCCCTATGCTATGGAAACGGAACACTTTAAAGAATGAGAGTTGACTAAATTTCCTCTCCCTAATAACTCTAATCGAACCCGCTTCATATGCATTGCACTGGACCGACAATATCAAGTGGAGGCCATGAACCACGATCGCCTTTTGTGGAGCCAATTGATCTGGTTTCTTGATCAAGGCAGCTACTTTTAAAAAATGACAAAGTTAAGTTGTTATCATTCCTGTCTCTATAATTATGATGTTGTTTTAGGAGGTATGCACATATATGTACTGTAGGGACAGTAAATTACAAAAGCGCATTTTGGTTAAGTTACAAACTTAATATTAACTTTAACTATACACGGACGAAGTCGCAAACAACAGCTTGTGAAAAATATAATAAACAATGCTGTGACAATATATAAGCCTACTTTACACAAAATTATTAACGTTACAATAAATACAAAAGTTACTTAATCGTGTCGTGACGGTCCCACTGCTGCAGTTTGGCGCTTATATTAAGGAAACTGCAATTTCCACAACCCTAACATATCCGGTGTTACTCACCTCATATTGAGTTTCCCCGAGTTCTCCGAGGAAACTGGTTAAACACACCATCATTATCTCTCAAGACGAAAGACATTAAGAGCCAGCATAACCTCTCAATTTAATAAATGCATTTACTATAGGGCGTCTCACGCTTAGATTGCAGTACAGAATTATATGGGCGTTCGCACTCTCTTTACAATGCACAATAACTGCCATAAGCTCTGTCCTTGTTTAGGCGACAGCTGATGCCGATCATTACCAAATTTTCACATTGTAACTTTGATCTTAATTTTTTTGCGTAGTGTACAGTATCGAAACGCGCATCAGGCGATGTATTTGTTTTATAATTTTGACAATTTTAAGGGGTTGAAAAAATTCGTAACTGAAATTTTTTCATTCGAAACTGTTTTCATGATGTATAAATGTGTCACATCATATATTTTTATTCAATAATTTAATCCCATTGATTTTTAAAGTCACATATTTCATGTATCTGGACGCCAACGAAAAAATCTGAAGCCTAAAATTATTTTCTGTTAGCTGTATAAACATTTGTTTTGAACCGTATGCGTGTTTCGTAAGAAACTTAAACATTTAAATGTTGGTCTGTGAGATACTTTTTTTGTTATTGAAGTGAAATGGGGGATGGGGGCAAGAAAGTGTTTCAGAATTACCCTAATATATTTTAAGAGGAACACCGTTGCTGAAGCTACGTTCGTTCTCTTGTTTATAACAGTGAAATGTGTGGTGTATTAAATATCGCACTCGCATTTGCTAGCAAAGAAAAGAGAGCTGCAGGTCGCTGGAAGTGGTGACTGGAGAGAGCAAAAGTCTGACGACGAGGTTCTGTCCAGAAAGGTTAGTAGTACAGAATTCTTTTAGTCAGCAGTTTTCTTCAGAAATATTCTAAAACGTCAACCTTGCACAAGCGCAAGCCAATGCAGTGTTTTGCGACCATAAGTTGCGTTCGACCAGATTACGTTGTGTCCGATGACCGATTGGAATTTTAATTTTGATGGATTATTTATTCGAGTCTGTGATTATTATTTCTGTTAACATTTATATGCGGGGAAAGGGAAACACAAAAAATGTAAGTTACGACTACGAGAGAAAATGCGAAATATGATGTTGAACTTATTCGAGTATTTCACATTATTTTACCCTAATTATCTGGCTTTTTCAAACGAACCATTTACGCCATTACGAAGAAACAACAAGAACATGGTACTCTAAATTATACGTTCAAAAGTAAACCTAAATGAAAGACAAACAAATAAACTTCGCGTAAACAAATATAAGGCTTGATCCCTCATTTCTACTACTTTAGTGATGGTTAATTTTTACTACCAAAACGAGAGGAGGTACCAAAATATGTCTCTCAGTTTTGTATAAATGATTTTTTTACTTTGTCGTCTAAAATTTTAAAGACAAAATTTCGTATAGTTAGATAATTGACAAAAAGTTCATTTGTGATAAAATTTGCTTAAGTCAGTGTAATTTTTCTTTAAAAAAATTGAATGTCCCCTTCGAAAAAAAAAACAATTAAGTTACTAAATGATAAACATTTTATATGTGGTTTCGTTTGGACTTACAAAAATTACCACCGCTATAGTACTGTAGTACGAATGAGGGATCGTAGCCTCAAGAAGACATTGGGCAAATCGTTTATATTAATTTTGGTATGCTATTATTTCTCTCACTTAACAGAAATTTTGTTAATAGTTAAATGTTGACAGCCAGATTCTCCAGTTGCTATACGAAATTTGCTTTGCAACATAGACTTATGAATTATCAATATTACTCCAACATCCTTATTTTTAAACAGTCGCTAATCCTTCGGAAGAAATATCATATTTGGTCAGCTGCGAAAATGAATTAAAGTTATGTTTGATTAATTATATAATTATAAAGTGCATATTCCTACTGTTCTAATCAATTCTTAAAAGTAAATGTAGGGAGATTTTTATAATTTTAAAGTGATATAAAAACGTTATTCATGCCATTTGAAAATGTGATCTTGTAAAATATTAAAATTTTAATGATTTTAATCAAAATACTAAAATATGTTATTCAAGTACTCAAAATTTCGAAGCAGTACATCTCCTGAGCTTCGTAACGTGGTTACGATCTGGCAACATCGTGCGTCATAATCCATGTAGGCCCTACTGCAATCCAGGGGCGTCATTTCAGGTTGTTCTTGGAGGGGGCTCGAATGCTTTTTCGGCGACAGTGACCTTGTTAATCTTTTTTATTAATTAGGCATGTATAAATTAGAAACTTTCATAATTTAACTTCTGTTTTATGTGCTCACATTAGCGTTATTTAAATAACAAAACACAAAAAACGCCCCTGCTGCACTCTAAGGTTGGGACGCTCTATAGCAGTAATTAAGTAATTTTTTGTTTTTCAGTGTTATACTTTAATATAAACTAATTACTTGAACCATTGTTTATGTTTAGATGTGTGCAACACTTTGTGATAAATAACACAAAACTGCGCATTAAAAAACACATACAATTTCTGAAACATCGAAAATTAGTAAGATGTTATAGGTTTCCGCTCTAGATTATTTCACATTCTACATAGTCTTGAGCAACGAGATATATATCTCCTTGGTCATGAGTCATACCAAATTAATAACTGAAAATTAATACATCTCTATTAAAGTGGAAGTAATAACACAAAATAAACACAATTATTGTAAATGTAGAGTTCAGAGTTAATAATAAACTTGTAAACAACTAAATTTATGGCCACTCATAACTGCCTTGGATGCCAATTTCAATTCAAGTGGGGGTCCAGAGCCCCACGGCCCCTATGGGGCCATGGTTACGGCAATTGGCCTTTATGGTGTGAAACAAAATTTTATACTTTCTGCAAACTGAGTACTAAATATATTACCAATGGGAACGCGGCTTAAAATATAACATCAAAAGTTCATTCACTCGTTATCGATTTGTTGTTTTAAACATACATGCATGCATATGTTTTTTGCAAGTGCATCCCATAGTTTGGTGCTATACTTAAACGAAAAACGCCTATACAATAGTCCACACGCGCAAGCTACTATAATTGATATTGTAATTCAGTAAACTGAATTACAATATCAATTCACTCCCAAATCAGGCCAAGCAGCATTAAACATAATGAGGAAAATCATACAAATCGCCTAAGTACACAGCTGTATTCCCAGAAAAATCCGGTTGTAGGAAATACTACTAGTAACACGAAAAGTGATGGTTGAAAATAGGGTCAATGCAAAAATACAAAATTGATAAAATACGAAATTTTTACAACTGGAATCAAGTTATCAAAATTATTTTGTTTATTTATTATGTATATAAAAGTTAATTCGCTCGTTAATTTACGTAATTAGCACTCGAAAGTTTTATATACCTTATTTAAACTTGCACACCAACAATTAATTGAAATTTACTAACATTTAATGTGCACGTGGAAAATGCACACTGGAGTGTTTTGTTTGAGTATCACACAAAATAACGCGTTGAGCATTCGAAATTGCAATTCTCAAGTAAACCCAAGCAAAACTTCAATGAAACTTAAAAATACAAACGTTATCAATATAAAAACGAAACTTTCTTACCTTTGAATACTTCAATGTACTCGGTGAGAGACCACGCAGTTTGCAAATCGTGGACGTCAGGATCCGCCATTCTTCAGACACACGTAAAACCGCGATAAACGAAATAATAAATAGAAATTCAACAGAGTAATAATATTAAAACAAGATTCCATAAATTATCGTCACTTAACAGTTCAAATGCGCGAGGAGAACTGTTGTGCCCATCACGAGGCTCTTGAAAATTATGACCTTGTCGCTCCAAAGTTGACCTTCGATGGCCGTGGCTTGCTCCGGAAAGACTGAAGGGGGGAGGAAGGAATGCGCTCTGGCTATCTGTCCTCTGCACGCGCATCGTTGGCAGGTATCTTTGCGAACCACTGGAAGAACACGTGACATCCTAGTGATGACTGCTTGTGAGTGTGCGTAACACAAGTCGTCCAGGAGTACCAACGGTGCCCTTGCCGGGTGGAATAACATTATTGCCTCTATGTGCAAGACACTCAATTCTAAAACAGAGTTTTCGTTTAAAGTTGTCCAAGTGGCGAAATAGTTTTCTTTATTTTTCATATTATTAATATGTTTATGAAGTGCCATGAAAGAACATCGCCACATAAACAAAATAAACAGACAAATTATAACATTTTAATATTTACTGTGTTGTAAAAACCTTAATTTTATCCTTTCACATCAAATTTTTGGTTAATTTGCATCCTTTGTTTGAAATTAATATAAGTTGGTCATAAAATTAATGAAATTAATATATTCGAAAGTAGTTCTAACCACTTTGTTTGTCTCAATAGCGGCTCAGCTATCAGCTTATGTAGTTCCCCGATTTATCGACATGTGGGGAGTGAAGACAAATCTACAAGTGAAATATAATTTGAAGCTGAAAAAACTTATTTCGCAACATTCTGGCATGTGTTTGTTCCTTGTTTTATCTCACCCGATTCCATTCTGAAATTTCATGTTGTATATGTATCCCGACTTATTTTTGGTTTTCTATTATTTGTTTAGTTTTCTTTGACAGTCATTCATTTCGCTATTGAGTATGTCCAAGCTACTAAATCCAGTCGTGCTCTCCCATTGCACAGTTCTTTCAAAGATCATTCTTGCAGTTTTAAACTTAAATTTTGCTTATGTGACTTAAATAAAGTTGCTAATATTATAAGAACTAAATTATAAATTTAAATGACATGGAAAATGTCACTAAAAGAAAAAAAGTACTTTCTAATACTTTTTTAGAGTAGATTTCTGTAATGCAGACCGTGTTTGCAAATAACTTGACACATTCCATGTATCTATAATTATGTATGTGTGTGTTATGTTCAGGTATATATGTACATGCATGACTATATATATATATATATATATATATATATATATATATATATATATATATATATATATATATATATATATATATATATATATATATATATATATATATATATATATATATATATATATATATAACCAGTTCTTTTTTCTAAACTGAACGTATTCAATAAAAGTTTAACTGTAATTGTGGATTGGCCCAGCTAAAATAAAATCGGATGGTGAAACGGTTTTTAATCTAAACTTAATACTTCCCATCTGTAAGGCTGTAGAATGTTATTTTCTTTCCTGTAACATTTATCAATTTCGGAGGTTATCAGTAGGGACACCAGATTTTCGCGAAAATATTTGTGCAACTTTTTCTTCAGTGCCTTAAATGCGCACGTGCAAATTTGCTTCATGGTTATTGGTAGCGTGTCTACGCAGAGGGGTCTGTTATTTAATTTCGCCTATCAGAATAAGGTTACTGCGACACTACGCGTTAAAACATCCTATCACTGACTATGAATCATATATACAGATTTGCTTACAAGATATTGAACCAAAATTTTACCAAAATCTTTTCGCGAAAGTCAGGTGTTCTTAATCATCAGTGATTGCTGAATGGCTATTTCAACCACCACACGTCTTGGTTTTCTACCCGCGAATCATCGACTGTGGTGTTGCTGTTTAGCTATGCCAGTCTTCTTAATAAAGGTGAAAATCACTTTGTGCCTTGTTTAAGCACACGCCACTTTGATTTGGAAACAATCCAAGCACTTTGATCGCACGTATTTTAAAAATGTAGTCAATTTACTTTAAATAATTTTTCAGGTTTCTAAATTGTTTGATTAAGCTAAACCATTTAAATTACCTGTTCGACTATGCCATTGTATAACTTTTCCATTTATGTCTCCATATTTTCTTCATACATTGAGTGCTAATGTGTTTTATTGTTTGTTTAAAGTAGGTTACACAATACTTTTTTTTACTTTATTTTTCGAAAGTTTGCAAGTTTTATCTGTCAGTCATTATTTCCTATAAATTTGACTACACAAAACTAATTAGAAAAGTATTTCCTATAAATTATGTTTTATATCCTGCACGAACCACTACCCAGACAATACTATGAACTATGACTCATTATTATCCCAGGTTGCACCCTGTCAATATTTGTTAATGTGAGGTAGATATTTATACGTGCATTACTTTGTAAATTTTTTGTCATCACTCTTTCATTATTTACTAAAAAAACTAAATTAAAAATTTTAAAAGTGATTTTACTGACTTCTTCAATAATACATTTTTCATTGTGTTCCTGTGGCACATTTTTAATTAACCCATTTCCATCAGTATTCGTCTTAAAATACGAGCACTCCAAGAAAGTTGATTTTGTTTTCTATCTCAGAAAAGAGAGACATGTGACATGTTAGAAATTTCTCTCATTTTAATTAAAAATTGATCATGACCTATATGATTACTCTTCAGTCAAATAAGTTCTTCATTATAAGCCACGGCAGCCGAGTTGCCATAGCGTTGGACTTTTGTGAAGGAGGCTCGATGATGCACCCAGAAATGCGGTAGGCATATTTGGACAAGTCCGCTGAAGGGCGAATTATCGGGAATTTCTCGTTTCTCATGTACTTCATTCACAGCACTGTTCCTTAAAAAAACTTATATGCTCTCAACATTGCAACTAAGTGAGATAGCGCAACGGTAAAACGTTTGACTCGTATTCAGAAGGACATCCTTACTAGGTTTTGTCGTCTTTTCGAACTTCCCATGTTTCCTGCCCGTTGTATAAGTGGTGTGTGTAACCGTCTCTTATGACTCGGGCTGTCTAGGAGACGTAAACCCTAACAGCACGGCAACGTTGCCTGCACGTTACACTGTAATATTGCGACGTTGCTACAACGTGCTATGATGTGCCAGAAATGTGCAGAATAGGTGCCGGCAACGTACCAACGTCTCGTGTAGGCAACGTCACATTGCAACGTTGGCTGCACTTCGCCAGCACGTTGTCAATGCTTTATTTCTAGATTCATTTTTTTTATCTTCCGTACACCTTTACGCAAAGTGCAAATATTTACATCATCACTTAATGTCAGAATTATGCCGAAATATAAGTACGAAAATTTACCATAGTTTGTATTGACATTGATCATTTGGAAGCACAATCACTGATATGAAAGTATTCCACTATTAACGGTGCTTAAATAAAATAAAATGCTTACCATCCCTAACATAATTAAGCGAATACTAAATAGTTTTACAATGTTAATTGTTGTTTCCCAAATTTTTAGATTTTTTAAAATACGGTAAATGGATACCACAATAGCTCATGTAAAACACAGAATTTTTGGATTATTTGTACATGTAAATATAAAACAATAGCCGTTATTCACGTATGGCATCTGTTGGCCAGAAATGAAACTTTTACACCGAATCCATGTGGCAACAAAAGTTGCGACCTAGTGAGATGGTAAAATAACGCAATGTAATGTGTGTTTTCGTTCAAACCGATAGTGAAGATGAAAAAAAAAGCGTAATGTCGAAACATCCAGGCAATAAAGTAGTAAATTGACACACATGTATATGTAAATCAAAACAACAATATTGTTAAAATGAAATTTCAGTGATAGTGTTGATTCACAACAGCTTAGTTTTGTTAATTTACAAAGAACGTAATAACAATACCGCTAATTTAACACCGACAATTTCAGTGTACGTGTAGTTGTAAAAATAACATAGCAATAGTTTAACAAAAATAAGGACATTATAATGCTATTTCGACACGCCTGTAGAGTTATATTACAGATACTGTGAAGGCGTATTTATCAACTGCGTCTAGTAATTTTACACTGCTACTACACGGTGATGTACAGCTACATTCGATGAAAAATAATTGAGATTAAAAAATAGTTTTGTTTGTTTCAATTAATACGTCATATTCACTATCCTTGTCCCTTATTTACACATTTCTTGAACTCATACGAATCACTACAAATAACGACCTAAACCTGAAAACTTCCTGGATCTATGACGGAAGTTGCCTCGCGGACCTACGGAGTGCTGACCTAACACTTTTTCCATTACACCATACTGCTTCATGCTGAGGGCTGTCAAGAGTTTCTATACTAACATTATTTTTTCTTCCAAAATTGCAATAACATTTGTAGGCTATTACCTAAACTTTGTTGAAATCTGTGCCTTATTTTTGGGCACCGCTTTATTGGTGAGAAACAATTCATTTATATGTGGTTCTTAATGGAAAAATGCGTGGTTAATTGTTGGGTTGGTTATGTTGTGTTTTGGTTTAAAAAATACGAACAAATAAGATCAATATCCTACATGAAGTACCATTGAAAGAAAATCCTATTAATTTGTTAAATATTTATGTCGCTATTAACTAGTATAAATTAATGTTTCATTTACATGCATCCGGCTGCTCCTACAGTGGCCGTTGCAACGAATAAAGTGATTCGCCAAGGAAGATTGACTGTATATAAATTCAACTATTTCACTTTTTGATATATATAACTAGGCAAGCGCGTTTTGATATTGTAACAACATATTTATAAAGCAAATATCTGAATCATAACTAAAAAGTCACTACATGATAAATATACCTATATATAGAGACGAGACAGGGTACAAGAGTTTAATTACGATACAGGCATTGCATGTATAATAATGTTACGAATGAAGGTAAGCGTATATAGTTTCCTTAATATATTGTCATTTACTTAGGCCTACTTGGTTACATATTCATGCACTTTATGTATGCTCCACTGAATTCAAAGATAAGTTCTAATTTTATTCTTGGAAGGGCGAGATATTTAGGCCTATATTGTAGACACAAAAAATAATATCTTTAAGCATAATTCATGTAATCTTCCACGTAACGAAGCCACAAAGATTTTTCTAAGTTTATAAACAAATCGTGTAAATGTTAAATATGTGTTTCTGTATAGTAGTAAACCAAGTAAGGTAAGTAAGTTTGTACTTGTATGGGGTGATTAGCATTTTACGAAAGTGATTATAGGACCTTTGGGTAAAGAATAAATACACAAATTTGAGACATACATTATAAATATATAACGGTGGTTTGGTAGATATGAAGTGCAATGCATGTTAAATAATTAGTTAAAATTAATATAATCGCAACTTGCTGCAACTCGTTCCAAGTCTAGGTGGACAGGAACCTTCAGGTCCTTCGCACGAAGTACTGTATCTTCACGTATATTGATGCATTAAGGCCGCGCTCCTTAGTTTTGCAGTGGTTTGGAAAATATATTTTTTAACGCAAATTAATACATAATTCACAAATTTATCTTACGGCTATTACTTGCCTTATATACCATCGTTTGTATATGCATTTTTCTGTTGCAATACGTCAAAAGGATTTTTAGATTTTTGCCCCTGAAATATTATATATATATATTGTGGTAAAAATAAGCAAAATGAAGCAAACTTTTTTTTTTTTGCTATCAAACGGTACATTATTTTACAAAACGCGCTGCCAAAATTGTGTATCATATGACTGCACACAGTCTCAAATTTTTTCAAAGTATTTGGTTAAAAAATATTCGAGTTATTTGCAACTGTTTGAAATAAATGAAAGATCACGGCCTTAAACTCGTTTTTTATAGTTTCGCATTAAAACACGTATATATTTAACATGCAACAATTTAGTTTACGATCGGGTTGGCAGACTCTACACACCACATTGTTTCATTTTATTATAAATTTTGTTACCGCTTCTAACAGCCTCGCTGTTAATTAGATGAAAGCTCACTTAAAATTGAAAATATTTTTCCTATCAAGACATGAACCCCAAAACTGAATACTGCTAGTTTCGTGTTTTAACCGCTCGCACATTTCGTCCTTATGAAATTTGATTTTAAAATATATAAAAACATAGGCTATGTACATTTGTATTGTTCGGCTTCTTCGAATTTATTTACACTATTTTTTTTTCAAATCTAGTTATATGTTTGTTTAACACATCATAATGTTTTCAGAAACGAGCATATACGACTTGAGGGATGCAAATGAAGATCAGCGCATCTGTTTGACATTGGAAGTATATATTTGCGGGTTTGCGAGTCGGTCCGCGCCTCTTGCAACTTTGAGAAAATTTATCGTTTAAGAATCTCGTATCTTGTAAACGTGTGGAATTTGACGTGCATCGAGTTCGTAGGTGTAACTACAAATACCAGCCTGATGATTCAAAATAACTTCAAGTTGTCTGGATGATAAAAATACTGGAAGTAGCTTTAATATACACAACACGTTATTTCTCCTTACATTATCAACTATTTTAATACATTTGATTTAGGATATTTTAGATTTTTCGTCTTGTTGAAATTATTACCCATGATTTTATAAATATATAGTCCTACTGTGAAATTATACTTCGTGAAGAATCATTTCATATTTAAAAAATCGAAATTTCAAACAGTCAGCTGGATCAACTGGAATGTTCACTAATTTAATTTCATAAGCGACTGTACGTATTATAAACACTGACAATGTGTTTCATTTTCTCAGTTGCGTAAAACTGTGAAAAAAAAATTGGTTTACTTTTTATAATTACAACAGCAGGCTTGAGTAAAAAGTATGGCGACTGACCACATGTCATGTAATTTTATGTCACAGTTGCTGTATACACTTACACAAGTAACATCTTAACCGCATCTATATTGGCTGCATATATTTTCAAGCACGTGAAGTAGTTATATTATGTGGTGTGTAACAATTCGCCCGCCTTCTGTTTTCTTAATTTAAAGATTATTCGTATATTTAAGTATTTTCTTGTACTGAATTTAAGCTCTTTCTGTGATAATAGGATCACCATTTTCGTATAATTCTGTTATAATATAATTATGACACTTGCACAAATATGAAATATTGACTTTGTTAGTTAATTCTTTGATACCAGTGTATGTAATATATATACTCACATTAATTCAACAGAAAAACAAAAGAACATTTATTTTTAGGTGCTCAAATGCACTAAAATAGTGATGCGGCATTTATTATGTTTTCCAGTATTGAAGGTGAAGTACGTAATGTTAGCGTCCATAGACGTTAAGGTACATCGACTGCAATAAAGTTATTGTAGCTTGAAGTAAGTTTTGATAGCTAGCCACCTGAAATTTTCGCGGATCCGTTAATATTCAATTAGATTTCAAATGCGCATGTAGGCACTACTGACTTAGGTTGGTTAGAGTTTATAAGATACAACATGTATAAATCTGATCCAACACTCGCAACGAGCCAATGACCTAAACTCGCGATCAAGTGCAAACAATTCATGATTTCATATTAATACGAAATAGTGTTAGTTTTGTAGGCATTGTTTGTGAGTATATATTCCTATTTGAAAAAAAATTTGCAATATTTTCTTTACTATTCAGCATTTCTTTAAAGACAGAAAGTGTTCCTTATGAGTTTTAATATCCAGGAGCATATAGTCCATGACATACTATAGCTTCACTATGAATTATTTCATAACACTGTGTTAGTTTTGGCGGAGTCCATGTTTCCGTAACATGCTAGTTTTGACTGACGTGCCGTTATGGAAAAATTATTAGAGCAAAACAATTTTTCGTAAAAGGAATATACACTTACGAAAATGTTAGAAAACTAACACTGTTTCGTACAAAAATAAAACCTTTAAATTTCCCACTAGGACGTCATATGGGCGTTCAAGTGGGGCAAAATCATAATTTTATATTTGTATAAAATAGGGTTAGATTCGTATAAATTAGTTGAGAGTACATTTTCCTCTTACGAAAAAAATTTAGCTCTGTCAGTATTTCCATAATGTTAGTTCAAAGTCAAAATTTGCATATTTTTACTTCATGCAAAACTTGAAAACCAGTAAACAAAATGAAATGGGACAAGTCACATCAAAACTACATGCCACGGTATACGGCTTGAAGCATGTAGAAACCGTTTACATAAATATTTTGTTTTTAAAAAAAATTAAAAGTAATAAAAAATTAGCAAATTAAAATTTTTTTGTAAAGGGTTTCTATATGCTTCAAGCTGTAGACCGTGGCATGTAGTTTTGATATGATTTTATTCATTTCATTTTGTTTACTGGTTTTCAAGTTTTGCTTGAAGTAAAAATATGCAAATTTTGACTTTGAACAAACATGATGGAAAAACTGGCTGAGATAATTTTTTTTCGTAAGAGGAAATTGTACTCTCAAGTATAGTCTACGAAACTAACCCTATTTTATAAAAACATAAAATTATGATTTTCCCCCACTTGAACGCTCTTAAGTCCATTTACCTTTTGGATGCGCCCTTGAAAGTGTTTAGTTAAAAATGTTAACATCGAAAATTGACTAAACGTTAGTGATATTCAAATTGATTTCTCTTTTATAGTAGCCTCCGGGTCGTAAATATATCATATTATTATTTTATTTATTGAATATGAAAATATAACTCTGGTATGGGCAGGATCGGTAGCTCATAAGTTTTGGACAAACATTTAAACGAAAGTGATTTGTAAACGCTTGTGCACTAAAAATAAATTACACTAAAACTCTGGGAGATATCTTTGCAGTTGACGCTCCAGCAGTCGCCAGAAGTCTGTAACACCAGAAACTCTCTCCCCCTCCCACTGTTTTCTTGGTACGCGCACAACTACAACACCGTCGCCAGGTAGAGACCACAGCACACACATTCCACACACATTCGTCTGGACAATAGGCCATGACCTTGGTCCGGACAGTAACAAATGCAGTGCTGCCAATCCAAGCAACGAAACTGAGGACGTAAAGTCTGCACGTTCGCAAACAGCGAAATACTCCAATTTATATCTAGTTCATTTTCAATAAATTGGATGTGCCACAACAAGAGATCTGTGCGCTTGACACCACGATGATTTAGACATTTTAATATCAGTTAATATTTCATTTGCTTCTATCCCTGTGAATACAGAGATACAATCAACATTGGAAAACTTATTATTTGGTACTTATTTCATTGAAGGTTTGGTTCACCTATGTGCATATGTCTTTGTAGCCTAAATAACACACATTACGTTATATTTTACTAGCAGTCCCCCGCGGCTTCGCTCGCGAGTATTATTCGTAACTGATAATATTTACTTTAATTTAAACACCTTTTTGTACACAAGATTGGTACTTCAGTCATCAAGTGTTAAAATGTCCAAGCGGCTAGTTGAACTAATTCTGCAGCAGGATAAGTAGCTATAGCTGTCCACGCGAAAAGCAGTCTTAAGTTTGTCCCTGCCACTAACAGCGACTACTCCTGGGCCCTTTTATAGCCCTGCCTATTTGACGTTGTGGGGTAATTACAGACACCTAAGGTAAGAGGTTAATCGAATGAAAAACATCTGTTTACCCTGAGCACAACCATTGGTGACGGTGCCCTCAATGATATATTTTCAAAATATTCACTTTAACTTTATTGACATTACAAGGTTTCAGAGGGTAAAGGTTTCGCGGAAACGTATTTGGTGCCCCAAATCTGAGATTAGTGAGATGATTTTTATATCGTCGGTTTACTGCCAAAGGTGACAAAGTCAAAATGAGATAAAATTATAAAAATGCTAGGAATATATATGTTGTTCACGAACAATTGCCCAAGTTTAAAGTCTATTCGTCGTTTCGTACTGTTGTGTCACAGTATTATAACATACCAAATTTTTGTTAATATCTAAAATTTAATACTGTTTTTAAACGAAATAGCATTTATGACTTAATCACTTTTGGCAGTATACCGACGATATGTCAGCTGATATTGTAGAGAAACCTACGTGGAAAGCGAACTGCAATTTTACCCCTTTTAAAGACTACATGTAAACTGCACTAATTCGATCTGCCTTGTAGTTTTTGTGTGTCAGAATGGAACGTTCGCACGCAGCCTTTAACGGAATTCGAGCCCAGAACCTCCCGGAATTTAGATCTGAGTAACAATTAACTGCGTCACGTAACGTCGAAATAATTTATGAAAATAAAATTTATTAAAAAAATAAAAGATCTGTGTCCTGGGCTCATAGAGGTTGTACAACACCACGTTTCGATAGGTTACTGTAGAGTGAAACTCCTGTATATTTTGTTTCTCGCTGCTCGTTCCTGCATTTCGGATCGTCCGCCTTGAATATTGACCAACTTAGTTTTATAATAATCACATTTCTTATAAAGAAAAAAAATTACATACATATTTTTTTAAATATTTACGTAAGCATCACTCTGACGCGAACAACACCTCAATATCGCTACTGGTTAGACAGATATCGTGGGTTGATGGGAAACTAATTTTGTGCTTTTTCACCCTTTTGGGTGTCGAATTTCGAAATATTTTAAATTTACATCTTAGACATTTGTATAAGTATCCAACTGAACTGTAAATTACATCGCTAGCCCGTTCAGTTGAATTAAAATCGATCATTCACTAAAAAAACACATAACACCCCTGTACAGTATTGAGAAATCGAATTTCGAAAAATCTGAAAACAGTTTTGCGATAATTTCTGTAATCATCATCCTGAAGTAAAAATTAATTGTATATCTCGACGGGTTCGATAGATATCGAGGATTTATCTAAAACACGTTCAAGGACTTTTCACCACTTAAGAGAGTAAATTTCGAAAAACCCTTGAATCACGTATTAGAATACTTTATTTGTATCTCGTGGGCGTAAAAAACACAACATTAGCCCGCTGGGTTCAAGATATATCGACGATTAATTGAAAACGCTTTTCACCACTTTTCACCCCTTTTCACGTCCTTAGGTGGCGAATTTTGAAAATTCCTGAAATTACTTTTTAGATTTTTGAGTAAGCATCAATCCTAAAAAAAAAAACACGTCTCTGTATAAAATACTATGGGATCGATATCGAATGTGAGTCGAAAATTCATATTACCCCACTTTTAACCAGTTGAGGGCCGAATTCGGAAAATATATTTTAAATAGTACTTGGGATACTTACGAAAGCACCAATTTAAAGCAAAGAGTACTTCGATATCTCGATTGTTTCGATAGATATGGAAGGATAATCGAAAACACATTTCACGTATTTTCACCCCTTTAAATAAAGAATTTCGAAACGATTTTGAGTCCTGTCATAGACATTTGTAAAAGTAACCAATTAAAGTTAAAATCACGACGATAGCCAATTGTGTTTCAAAGATAAAGACGATTCATTAAAAACACATTTAGCCCCTTTTTACTGCCTGGGGGTCAAATTAAAAAAAAAACTAAAACTACTTTTTGGGTATTTATGTAAGCAATATTTTGAAGTTAATATCAACTCTCTATCCCGAAGGGTTCGATAGATATCAATAGTTGATTGGAAACACATTTAAGGTCTTTTTCAGCCCCTTAAAAGTTGAACTTCGAAAAATCCTTAAATGGGCTAATATGCATTTTTACGAGTGTCCTATTAAAGTAAAAATCACGATGATAGGCCGTCGGGTTCGAGCTCTATCGACGTTTCTTCGTAAACACATTTCACCCCTTTTCACCCACTTAGAGGTTGAATTTCGAAAAATCCCTTCTTAGTGCTCGCCTACGACCTGAAGGGAACCCCCACAAAAAATTTCACCATTCTAGGTCCAGTGGTTTGGGCTGCAGTTTGATATGTCAGTTAGTCAGTCAGCTTTCATTTTATACATATATCGAGATAAACTTAAGCGGCGTTCACACGTTCCAGACAATCCTGTCCATACAGTACTGAAATTCTTCCTGTCAAATCAGGACGCACCCTCCACTCCCACCATCTCGTCCAGACAGTGACGAAAAAGTTGAGCTCTACCTGATATTTTTTCGTCTGGAAAGGGCGGAAATTGCCGATTTTTTCCGTAGTTCAGTGCGTTAGCAATTATTTTGAACAAATAGTTGTGTGCACTACGTAAATATTTCATGGCCAATGCCTTACAAACACTAAAACGAACATCCGTTACAAAAAACGCGGATTAAAATTTAAGTTGTAATTTTTAAAAAATTATTATTTCTAAACTAAGTTCTGAAGCCGAAGGATAGGTAACAGTGTTGTTTATTGTGCGAGCACGAATCTAAATTTATGACATTGATTTCATTTACAGTTAAATTTAAACTAATCCCAAGTAATAAACTTTTTATAGTGTTTTAACTAAAATAAATGTTACATGTCATTAATTTAAATAAGATTGTGTTACGCCCCAAAAAACCACGTGACCCTAACAGATTTATTAAATGGAAGCCAATTCTGCTTGGCATAAAAAGTGTGTGTGGATGTGTGTGTGCGTGCGTGTGTGTGACTATCAGTCCTGTCCAGGCTGGACTTAGGCCGTGCTTAGACGGGACAAGAATTCTCGCCCAGCGGACTCGTTACGTTTATAGTCGCACGGTTATATGAGTGACGTAGTAAGAAAATAGTAAGAAACGTCGTGTAACCGTATGAATGAGTTCACTAAACGACAATTCTTGTCCCTCCGAAGTGCGGACTTACTCACTAAGAGACAATTTTCGTTGCCTCGTACAGCTCGTGCAAGATTACAAATAAACGTTTTTTTTACAATTATTAACTAGTATCGAAGATACAGTTTTATATATTTGACAAGAATCAATATTTAAACACACTGGTGTTAAAAGAAAGTACGGGTCTATGTCAGTTCTACGACTCGTCTCTTCCCCGAACGTTTTTTTCCTCTCCCCACTACGCTGGGGGTTGTACGAGGGGGTGTTGCGGGCGGTGACACATGATGGAAGCTGTGACCAATAGGGAGGTTGTTTCTTTTTTCTTTTCTTTAACGATGCGCGCGCACACTCATACACTGTCGCGGAGAGGTGGGAACGAC
>PNEQ01105455.1:0-18407 GCA_003012365.1 Medauroidea extradentata | reverse complement strand
GTAGTTAGGTTATATGGTTCAGTGCATGGAACATGCAGTAGTTAGGTTATATGGTCTAATGCAAGGAACATGCAGTAGTTAGGTTGTATGGTTGAGTGCATGGAACATGCAGTAGTTAGGTTATATGGTTGAGTGCATGGAACATGCAGTAGTTAGGTTATATGGTTGAGTGCAAGGAACATGCAGTAGTTAGGTTATATGGTTGAGTGCAAGGAGAACGCAGTAGTTAGGTTATATGGTTGAGTGCAAGGAACATGCTGTAGTTAGGTTATATGGTTGAGTGCATGGAACATGCAGTAGTTAGGTTTTATGGTTGAGTGCATGGAACATATAGTTAGGTTATATGGTCTAGTGCAAGGAGCATGCAGTAGTTAGGTTGTATGGTTGAGTGCATGGAACATGCAGTAGTTAGGTTATATGGTTGAGTGCAAGGAACATGCAGTAGTTAGGTTATATGGTTGTGTGCAAGGAACATGCTGTAGTTAGGTTATATGGTTGAGTGCATGGAACATGCAGTAGTTAGGTTATATGGTTGAGTGCATGGAACATATAGTTAGGTTATATGGTCTAGTGCAAGGAACATGCAGTAGTTAGGTTGTATGGTTGAGTGCAAGGAACATGCAGTAGTTAGCACACTTGAGACAGTTCATCTATCTCACTGTAGACAGTTAGCAAAGAGCATTTAAATATCTTAACATTTGCATACTCTGGTCACATCACAAATTAAATCTGTAGACACAAAAAGTGCTGATGCAATTACATGAACAAGAAAACAGTTTGCTGCCGAGAGACAGTCGTGTGTACGTGGTGTTCACCTCAACGGCTACACGAGATCAATAACCATAAGAAATTTGACTTCAACCAGCCTAGGTCATATTTTTCCCGAGTCTACATCGGTAGTTGAGAAGGGACGTGCTCACAGACTAGTTCACTAGTTTTAAAATTGTTCTAAAATAATCCAGTAAGACAATGAATGTAAAATGATGTTCCCAAGACATCTAGCAAAGCTTTTAACACTACATTTTGTATGTGACATCCATATATTTGACTGGGGTTAATGTAAGTACAGTTAGTCCAACAACAAAGTTCTCTGCAATGTTGGGTGTAACACTTGTTTGTTGATATGTTATATATTAATGCATTAAGTATTTACCATTGAACAGTTAGAGCACTCATTTAAAGGAAATCTATACTGATACCTTGTAACAGCAAAAACCAAAGAAAATTAAATTAAATACTGACAAATACTTTATCACTACCTAACCTCACTCGTTGACCATGTCACAAAATACTCCAGACGCTAGGAAACTTCATAGTTTCTGGCTAAAACAATGTCCATCCTTTCTAATTGAGTTCTGCCTCAAATCATACACATTTCCTACTGGCCTGCCCGCACTCTGGCATTTCTCCAAAAGACCTAACCTCTAAACCACCACTCGTAGCCATGCTGCCACAAGTGAAAACTAGCGTAACCAGACTATCAAACCAATTGTTATTAGACATGACAGAACTAACGTACAAACAGTACACACATCTGGTAGAATATCACCATATGTTCCTACTCTCCAACATAAAACTGCTCCTACTATCTGCTTCACCACTAATCGCCAAGGCCAACAAAATTCTGCATACCACAGCATATATGCCATACATCTGCAAATTATTTAATTAAACAAACTCAGCACTCTGTACATGGAAGCACTACAATCTGGCCCCTTGCCCATCACTGATTGGTCAAAAGCCTTGCCTGTCTTCAGTCCTCAATCCGCCGCTACCAGCCGACACACCACCAACTCTGCCTATGTCTGTTGAATACAAAACTGTACCACCTATGGAATCTGCCTACGAAAAGTCTCACGTTCTTAACCTATCCAACCATAACCTCACTTCTGCCGAAAAATCATCCTGGGGAAAAGGCCTATAATTTGTCCCATCCAAGAAATTTTACAATTTTGCTACAGTGAAAGATACCTTAAGCTTACCACACAATTTCAGACTGAAAGCAATTTTCGACAATCTACCCAAACCAAATCCAAACGCCTGCACTATAGAGCCATCACTCGAACCGTTTGCACCACCCTCCGCATGGGACCCTACCTCTGCTAATACCATCACACCTCCCGGAAAAATTTATTTCACACCTTCTAATCAACATCTCATATCCTGACTTTGCCAATTCACTCCCAATCAGCAACAACATAACCTCTTCAGAAAGCATAGTCAACCAGAACCTTGAGAACAACAAAGAGATAATGATATTGCCAGCATAGTACTGTGATCCTCAACAAAACAAACTACATCCTGGAACCAAAAGAAAAAAAACCTACAAGTATCTACCAAATGATCAGAAAACCAAATTCTGCTATCAAATAAAATAGTTCCTAAATTTCCAAGATTACGCCATCAAACTCCTCGGTACAGGGAACATCGCCTTTGAAAATAGCCTCGCTGACAATAATTTATTATTTTGCTGGCATTTCATTTTGTTAATACGCTCGTGTACCATTCCGCCACATAGCTTGTTTGGTTTTCTACTAACCGCGGTGAATTAGGGACCAGTTTTTCATAGACTACCTACTTCTACATACAAACCAGATCTGCACTTATCTGGCAGAATGTTTGCCTCGTCTTGTCTCAGTCACAGAAATAACTACGACGGTCATAATGTACACCGAAAAACATGTTTAGGACCATTTCACAAATCTTCGATGAACTCTTCAATGCTGTCTTTTGCTCTGCCACAACGCTCAATCGCACCACGTGCTGTCACTGTTAAACGGGGTATGGCCTGTTTCAAAAGTTTTTGTACTTCCGAAGGGAAATTTTTGTCGGCTGCCGATGTGTGCAAGTAATTTGTAACACAGTGGTTGGTAAATTCTTGTTTCTGGACAGAACTCCCATACGGAACACTTTGCAAAGTTCGTTTGTGAATTTTGGAGTTCCCATCTCCTAACGAAGTATTTGTATCGGACACCATGCATGGATTCGCTGTTACAAAAACCTTCAAAATGATTTCCTGCTCCATAGCAGTTGACGGCTGATCTCTACCCCAGTTTTTGTAGGAAAGATGTTGATGTGACTCTTTATTTCAGCTGATGAACGTTCACAGATGGAGCAAAATTTATTTCTGACACCAAGAAATAAGATATTTTCAGTCCGCTCTCCAATTATAACCGCTTATAAATTAAGATGATATAATGATGTAAACATACATACATAAATACACACATACATTCATACATTCATACCTGCATACATGCACATGCACGACATGCATATGCACGACATGCATACATATATACATGTATATATACACACACATACATATGCATATACATATATATACACACACACATACACACAAGCATCAACACCGCCAGAGATCACACCTAATTGTCTTGGTGGAAGGAAAGTGGTCTGACCACTCAGCCACAGCGATCCATGGCTCATGCATATTTGTGATTACTTATACATTTTAATTTTAACTTTCCTGTACATTTTATTATTTGATAACTCAAATTTGATCCAAATACTAAGAATATGTTTTCCAAAAAAATTAATATTTGTACATTGGACATCATTTATACCAATAATGGCGCAGGATGGTGGAAGGATTAGATCTCTAGCCTTACGTAGGCTATCCAGTTTCGATCCTCGGCGGAGTAAATCTGGAACTTTTGCATGCGAGAAATGTGACGGACGTTGCTGATGGGCGGTGGATTTTTTCGGGGCACTCCCGTTTCTCCCAACTTTCTCATTCCGTTATTTATCCACCATCCTCATCTCATCGCGTGTTCTTTGCGCCGGACGGGATGACAGGTCTGTCTTGTGAGTCAAAGAGCCATATCAAGCTTCACCTCAGCTTTCTCTCGACAAGAACTGTGACCCTTCCTCAGGCCATGCGTCGATTAATTTCAAATTATTTTTACAAATGTACATTATTAACACATAGCTTACCCTATTTCTTAAAATTACAGCAATAAACAGTTTCTGTTCTGTTTGTGTAAAGAAATGTGACACCATATTGATGAACTGACCTAGGTTTGCATAAAAAGACAGCTGATATTTTCTACAGAAAGTTGTATATTCAGTTACTTTGTTAACTTCTCACGCTGTGAAATATGTTCCTTCTAAATCGGCTTTGGTACGTTATTATATCACGAACCCATTATCATGGCAACAATAAAAAACATTACGAGAATTTTGTTAGTTATCGTCTAGCAAGACAAGTACAGCTGGGGATTTTGAAAATAAATAAATACATTTTACAGTCGACTTTTACTATAAAATGGAAAATGTTAATTTTATACATATTGTGAATAGTTATTAACATAGTGAATTTATTGTGTGTTTATTTGTAATTATATCGCAAAAAAACTTTACCGTAATAAGTATATACTTTTGAGTAAAACTGGTCTAACAGCACTTGTTTGTTTGCATGGCCTTCTAGGTCTTGTCTAAATGTCGAGTTTTACCGAATACTATAGCATTCCGTCCGTGGCAATGTCCATGTATAATACTTGTAAGATGTCACATAATGTTACATGTACTCTTTAATAAAATAAATGCACCAATATTTACATGCTCGAGCACAAACAGTACTACAACATGTATCTACAGGACTGTAAAATGCTAACTTGAATGAAATTATTTCATGATAGTCTTTTGAAGAAAAAAGTACTATGATATTTAATTGAATTTTAAAGTAAGCTTATACATTTTGTAACAGAGCTATCTTGAAACTACATGTCAATATATTTACGTAGACGTTATTCTGATGCAAAAAACATACTGATTACTCAACGTTTCGACAAACATGTAATGTTAATCGGAAACACACACTGTGTCTTTTCACACTATCAGGGATTTCGATAGACAGCACGTGGAGTGGCGTGATCTTTTTTGCAGTCAACCAAATTGGTAGTGCTAACACTTGCAGTTTGCTAATCTTTAATATGCACAGTTACATTTATTTATTGAAAGAAATGTCTTTCAGACCACAGTTTAGATGCTAAATCTGAAATTAAATACATACCAAATGTTGGTAAACTAATAGTTAAGACTGTCAATTGATGCCATTAAATTCTGCCATGTCATATTGAACTCGTAAAGAATACTTACTACAGTGTGAGACTAACTAAATTAACAGACTGATATGGTATCAAAATTCAGTAATAGTCTCTAATGGTCTTTTAAGTAACAAAAGATAACAAATGATAGACAGATACCATTAAAAACCTCAATATTCTTCAGCGATTCAAACGGTATACAAGGCATACATCTAACATTAAAGGCTTGAGAGACTATATCAGTATGTAAAAAACAAAATTCCAGTTTTGATGTAGATACACCCTTACTGTACAACAAACAAACATTGTTTTGTAACTTTCTATTCATCAATACTGCAAACACCACATACAAATTATTTGCGTACTGTTGTTTACTTTCAATTGGTGACCTCCTTATGTTAAGCTTATTAGAGATATCAAAAACATGTTATAGACAGAACATTTACACCTGACAGAAACACATGTATATGCAAATATAATTAGACTGGCTATTGTGGTAGGCATGCACATTTCCATTAGTAGAAAACAATTACTGATGTGCAGTAACGATGCATTCATAATGCGTATAAACTTCACAGCAGTTATTTTGGTTAACACCCTAGAGATAAATACCGGGCAGACTTATGCAAATACTAAGAGTAAGCTTGTACAAAATAACCTAGCGGTATGAGGTGAAACTAACACATATGTTAATATCATTTTTGTATTTTATTATTTTAACATGTATTATTTAATTTTTATGTATTTATCATACTGCTCTTTTTTATTTTCTCCACACAACAAAATTTGTTCTCCAGAGGGAAATTTTTCCCAGAATTTTTATGTTGGCTGCATACATCTGAAATCAATTAAATATAGGATGCTGTTCTCTGGTGGTTTGACGTGATAACACAATCAAAAATTTCGCCAAAGCATTCAAGCTGTCCAGTGTTGGTTTACAGTGTATTTGACTTTGGTTTCAGTATATTGGTATAGGCTACTCATAATGTTTGAAAGTTCCTCCACGTGCTGGGCCATGTAGTCATTTAACACAGAGATCGCTATGCTGTGATAGAGCACGGTGAACATTCGAGAGGTTGTTGACCGGGATGTGTCTGTCAGCTGATCCACAGCGTGAGCACGTCATCTCTGCGTGCTTATCTGTCAACACCTATCCATACCGTAATCAGGTAAAATACACATCTGACATTTACATGACTTATTTCCTTGCTCGGTTCCACTCAGATTGTTCCTGTTGCCGCTGTTATTTGTCCTGTGGCCATGCTATATAAAAACACCATGTTCGTGTGGTAAGGATATCTGGATCTTTAGTACCATCTATCTAGACTCGTGGCGCACTACCGACTTCTTCATCCGTGACGTCTGTTAGGGCTTTCACAGACACTGACACGACTTTATTAGCCGTCATATGTTTTGCTTTACCAACTGGATCCACAAGAACACTCATATACTAAACAATACATATTTTTGCTAATTATGGATAAATATATTATAATGGTCCCCACACACTATGTGAAAACAATTTTGATACAATAGCTGAGTTTTTATAAGTATATTTTTTAATCTTACCAGAGGTATCATAACCATTCAACACGTCGACATAAGACGTTTATACAAGAGTAAAACATATTTATTTATGAACAGTATTCGACAGACTGTTATGACGATTTGTATATTCCGTATCATTACTGATAATATGCAGGTACCTGCAAACAAGTAGTTATAACATGTGCAAAAACTACAACAGATGATCTCATTTGGGGCAGTGGTTCCCAAACTTCTAAACACTTAGATGCCTAAATTTGTCATGGTTTACATGCAATGCTACCAAGCCCATAAAAATCCTTGCGATTTACATTTACTCAATTTGGCTCCAACCTTAACAAATTCAGAAAAATATAGTGTTGAATCATCTGGGATTGATTTTTTAATTTCAGTTAAGTTATGCACATGAATGAGACGTGTTGCTCCTTACTGAGACTGGCGACGGCCCTGAACGTCGCGACAGAAACTCCTGGATGGTAGTGTATAGGAATATGCGTGTGGCTCAGAAGTGTATCCTTGCGTCACACGCCCGGCCGTGCAGACAGGCTGCTCAAATTGGGAACTGCGCGTGCTACAGATGCTTCCCCTTTCCTCTCACCTAGCCATCGTACCGTGCTCGCGCCGCCCCGTGCGTCCAGCAATGGCATGAAAACAAGCACTGACTTTTTTTATCGTCTGGTCACAATGCAGATCGCCACGTTTATTTTAAAACAGCAGAATGGATAGCCTAGAAATTGTGTGGGTTTGTAGATTTAAACTGATGGAAAAGGGAATTTATAACTTTCAAATTACCAATTATTTTACGTAGTGATATAAAACTATTCAAAACCCGCAACATGGTTTTTGTTTCAAATCTTTATCTTGATAATTGGCAGAGATATTTCGATTTCTGTTTAACATTGAAATTCCTATGTCGTTATATGGCAAGGCAGCCTATTTAGCCTGCCCTTAAACTTGCTCAGCCGTACGTGTGGTCACACTGTGTCTGAAGCAGTTCATATTGTTGCTTCTTTCTTCCTATTCAAACTGAACAGGTTATAAAAGTTCTTCACCTAAACAACAATATGTATGCCTTGCTGTGATTGCCTCGTTAAAAGTCAACAAGCATTGCGCACAAGATGGCTGACAACCCCGTGTTACGTTGCAGCAGCGGAAATTAAGTTATTAAAATGTTTTGTTGGCTACGTATAAGTAAAATTAGTTTCATATTAAAATACGAGCCCTTCAATATATTTGCAATGGAAAATTAATGTATGCTATTTCCATAACTCTTGTATGCATGAAGCAGGCACGTGGTCGTTCGCGATAAAAGTAACTTTTCGAAAATCCTTGCCACGTTCCATAAAGTGTAATGCTGATTTAAATGTTTTGTGTCACGAAGACTGTTTCTCACCACATAACACATTGCACCAACATATGAGTGTGTTACAAGCTTTGGTACGGGGTAACTAAAGCTTTCAAAAGGTTATGTTTATCGCGACCGACGCAACTTTTAATATGTAAACAAGTGAGTTGAAAAAATATAATGTAAATTTGACGTGTCTCCAGTTACTTTCCTCTGTTTACCTTTTGTACATAGGTTAAACCAAACATAACCTCAAAACAATATACTGTCGTAACAAAACACAATCGATTTTGACTGCGACAATCGAGTACCATGTAACCACGCGAATGTATTCACTTTGGCAGCTATACACTGAACGTGTTTAAAAATGGCTGACCAAACCTCTTTCGGTTATCTACTTCAGGCCACAGTGTAACCGCGGCCTAAGGCAGGTCTGAGCCCCTTTTTGTTCCCCACTTTGGGTGAATGATGAAAGAAAACTTAATAGTTTCAAAACATTTATTAACAGAAAGAAACGGTTCTCCAGAAGTACAAACGTATTGGCTCTGATGGACGGATTTTCTGTACAAATAACTTATTTTTTTCTCATGATTCCAAACTATGAAGTCCCAATTTAACAGAACATTCGACTCGCAAAAGAAACTCCGGGCACATTTGTGTGCACGCGCCCCTTAAACATTTAACAAAACATTCCTTGCATATAAACAACTAATTTCCAACAAATACGCAAAGAAAAAAAGGAAAGCTTCATTTAAGGTCAATACAAACAATATATCATTAGATTGAAATACGTTCGAAAACTTACATCGTCGCTGTCCATTTGAAAATACTTGACGGTTAAGTTTTATTTTACAAGCGCCAATACGAGAATCATTTCGAGAGAAAGCGCTAAGCCAAGTCATACCAAGGGTGAGAATGTGGAGCAAAGTATACAAAAAGCCGTCACCCAACCTCAGTTACTTTCACTGAGTTCCAACCCGAAATAGGCTACCCTCCAAAGACGTGAAAATCCCCTGACGTCTCGTTAATGCAAACACGCACTTGAACTTGTAGATGTGTCGCCATAGGAAACAAACGTCAGCAGCACAAGCACAACTCCACGGGCGCCTTCGCTCATAGCATATATCGTTTTGTTCATCCGTCCTCAGCTCATTCAACTCTTACTCTGCCCCACACCTAAAAGACTATAACCCTAGACTATATCCCTCTCTCTCGGTCCACACCACCCCGCTAGCCGCCTCTCCCCCTTCCCCTCTGAGTTTACAAGCATCAGTGCACCGTTGCCCACGGAGGCAAAGAAAGAGAAACGAGAAGAGGAGCAGAGAGGGGTCTGACTCAAGGAGGGGAAAGAGAGACACGGAAATTAAGAGTAAAAACCACCCATGGTAAACCCAAAGTAAAATTTACATACCAAAATTAAATACATCAAATCAACGTAAAAAAATCAACCGAGAGTGGCTCAATCTCCGCCCCCTAGAATGACCCTTACCTCCCAACAGGAAGACCCGCAAATCCAGCAAGGGTCACTAATGGCCCAGCACATGAAGCAAACCTCCGGAATAGGCAGGAATCTGGGGATGATCAAGCCCCAGTGTTCCGCCCACCCTACGGCCCTGCAACGACCAGGCTCCTCCTATCCTCCCTTTCACTCATTGCATAAGCTCCAGCAAGGAGGAGGTCCCCCCCTACCCTAGGGTTCTCCGTTGTGCTGCCAGAGGCTCTTTTTTTATTTCATTACAAGGGACTGGCATGAGCCCCACTCAAGTTCGGAGGGCTCGTTACCAACTGGTTACGTCCAACACATCTCTCAGCCCTCCCCTGTTTATCTTAGGGGAAAGATAGGTATAAGGAACACAGACAAGGTCGGGAGTTCATGTCAGTGACTCGGGCCCACACAATTCCAACCCGATTCACCGAGCAGAACGTAAAGGGGACTAACCGGAGGCCCACTCCCCCAGCGAATAGCTCTGCTTTGCGGTAGTATGAAGCTCATTGGATGATTTAACTACAAAATACAACACAAGCACTTATTTATATATTTCCACTCTTTCTCTGAACCTCTTTTTCTAGCAAACTCGTTCAGGAGCCAATTTTTTTCACACACGATTTCAAATGTGTGATATGGGCATTCCGTTCTACTGACTCATCAGAACAGAAGCGCAGCAATACAGTATTAGGCCCTAACACCTTTTCCACACGGAAGGGACCTAAATATCGCTGAGATAGTTTCTACGAAACTTTGTGTGCTAGTTCTAAGAGATGAAAGGCTCAACAGCACACTGTATCCCCAGGACGAAAAGGAGTGGGCATTCGCCCCTGGTCACCCGGGATGTGATTGATCGTTGACCCTCTTCTAAGCGCTCCCTGACTCGTTTAAATATAACTCGGTGCTCTGCCTCGTTATAAGGTGCTTCTAGAGGATACGAAATGTCACTGCCCAGGAAGAGGACGCTTGGAGATTTATCAGTAGAAGAGTGGTGAGATGTGTTAAATCCTAGGTTTATCCAGGGTATAGGCGATTCGGGATAAAGTGAGCCCTAAAAAAAGGCCCTGATAAAGTTCAATTTTCAGCTAATACGTGTCTTTCCACACGTAACGGCTAACGAGGGGAAATTTCTAACCTCTCTGGACATGTCACTTGATGGTTGCGCGTCTATGATAAATTGTACAGTCAGAATAAATCCATAAAATTTGTTAAAAAAAGGTTTTATTAATTATATAAAATACAATATTGTTGCGTGTTGGCCGGGCAGCAGAAACACTACATCATGCTGGGTGATCAGCCCTGTGAGTCAACCAGTGATGTCATGGGTTTTTGCAGCTATGTCGCATCTCCCGAGAGACGTTACTGGGTTTCTCTGATGACGCCAGTACAAATACATGACTATCAACAATCACGAGTGAGGTGGTGTCTAATTTTAGACCACAGGTCACCATGATTTCATCAGCCATTGACGTCATTGAAGGGGGTATAAAAGCATCGGAACTGCGCAACGTGAGTCAGTCTAGTATTGCAGTATGGAAGAGAGTCTTGTGGAGTCTTAGTAGTGAGTCGTAAAGATGAAGTGAGACCGAGAGTGATGTGAGGCAGCACCCTTAGGGGCGGTGTTGCCACCGGGACGACGATGGATGTCTTGAGAAGTGATGGTGTCGAGTCTGAGTAACATCAGCGCCCTGCAGAAGAGACAGACAACACTAAAGTGTTGTGTCGAGGAGGGCAGTAACTGGTGACTTGAGGAGACTGTCTACCTGGTGATTCGAGAGAAGAAGTGCTTCGAGAGTTAGCTATTGGTCCTGCTCAGAGGAGGTGCTAAGCTTGTGCAGAGAGGCTGGTGAGGGCATCTTGGTGATGTCAGGAAGACGTCTTGGTGATGTCAGGAAGACATCTTGGTGACGTCGGAGTCTACTGCGAGGCTACAGGCACATACCTTCGGAGCAGTACTGGGTGAGACAAGAGGGCTTCTGCTGCGGGTCGACAGGTGAAGAAGAGGTGTGCGACGGGAGTCGAACCGAAGACTTCAAGAGTGAAGACAGTGGTGCACTCTGGGTGCTGCACTGTACATGGTGAGCCATCTTCCCTTAGGACCGTTAAGGTTGTACATTGTCACTATTTGATAATAACTGTTGATTGGATACATGACCGAACTTTTATTGTGATTTGTAGTCTTAAATTGATTCATTGTAAATATTACTGTGCTTTAATTGTCAAAGTTAATTAACGTTCTGTGGAACAGTACTAATTCTGTGTGTGCATAATTAATTGTGTTGTGAGAGTTATATTTGATTACGGTTTTGTGTATTTCGTAGCTTTGTGAGCTATTAAATCCAGTACTTAATTTAACTCTTTTATTTATAATTGTAAGACCTCTATCCCAAAGAACTCATGGGTATTGCCCACATATAAAGTTTTATGTGCTCCAAACTTGTAACAATATAGTCGATTTTGGTTGCTTTTATTTCGATATTGTTATATTTTAATAAAAAAACACACTGAACTATATTGCGTAATTTTGCTGCCAACCATACAAGCAGTAAAGCAACTAGAGTTAATGTTGAATTATATGCAGTAACGGCTAGTGATATTTTTCAAAGGTTAAATTTATAGTGCTCACTTTATCCCTAATGACCTATAGTTTCTCATCCCAAGAGGTATGTATTGGGTGACAGAAGCTAGCGAAAGCCACTTTAAAATTTGGATTTAACCATTCCCCTTGATTTCCTTTTAGGAAATGTGGACTGGAAAATATATGCATAACGCACCAATAGAGAAACACGTGTCAGTAAACCCTTATGAGCAAAATGATGCCGCATTATCCATCACCCTCTCACTGGGGGACCCTAACCTTTGCCACACTGACTCAACTAGGGCTTTAACTATAGCTCTGGTTTTTAAACTCTTTATGGGCAGAAGAAACAAAAACTTGGAAAAAGTGTCAACTAACACCAAGATAGCGGCATTTCTCTTACGAGACCTAACTAAAGGGCCAAAGATGTCAACATGAATTACACTGCAAGGTCGTTCCAACACCCGTCCCTAATATAGACCACCTTCTCAAAGTGGGGGGGGTTTAAACTTTTGACACACTTTGCATGACCACACATACTGCGTCACATCCCTGTGGAGTGACGGCCAATAAAAGTGTTTGCCAATTCTGCAAACTGTTTTGTCTACCCCTAAGTGCCAACCAATCGGAGAGTCGTGGAAATACCTAAATAACATGGAATGAGTACATTCAGGAGCGACCACCCGCCTACTCCTTCTACCCGTCCCCTTGAAGTAAAAAATATTGTTCTCGACCACGTAAGGTAAGGAAGAATCTGTCTTTAACCTCTTCTTAAGCTACCCGCAGGTTCAATCTTTGGCTTGATGGTCTTTCATAGCCATAAAGGACTCCGGGCAGTTATACAGAAAGCCAACCCCTGCGTCACATCATCTGTTTCGGGCTGCACAAACTCCTTGCCATCACACATACGGGATAAGGCATCCGCAATCGGTTTTCAACTTCCCACTGACATGGTGAACTATAAAGTTGAAACGTGATAGTCTGAGAACCCATCTACTCAATTTGCCTAGCTGACGTGGTGTCCCAAGATCCAACTAAGTGCTTGGTCGTCTGTGCATAGGTTGAATTCTTGACCGTCCAAATAACTATGAAATTTCTCCATTCCGAAGAGGCAAGCATGAACTTCCTTCTCGTAAATTCCTAACTTACGCTCAGGCTCTGAAAGGGCCTACTCACATACGCTATGGACACAAGAGGGCTCTCAGGCGAATCTTCCGCCTTCTGGCTTAACACTGCTCCTAAAGCTACTGATGAAGTGTCTGCATACAGGACAAATCGCTTATCAAAGTGAGGTAATCCTAACACTGGACGTTCACAAAGGATGGACTTAGGCATGTCAAAGGCCCGTTGTTGTTCGGACCAATTGAACGGCACACCTTTCGTTTTCAAGTAATTGAGAGGTGCCACGACCTCCTCTATGTCTGGTATGAATCTTGTCTGGTAACCCACCATATCCATAAACCTTTGGACTCCTTTCAAATTCCTAGGAACGGGAAGCTTCACAATAGGGGTGATTCGCTCTGGGTCCATCTTTAACTTACCACTCCCAAAGACATATCCCAAACAACGCATGTTTTCTACTCCCAACCTGACCTTCTTAGGTTAACAGTTAATCCGGCACATCACAATTTTTCCAACGCAATCCTAAGGTGACAGAGATGAGATGTCCAGTCATTACTATACACAATGAGATCACCAACGTAATTGAAGACAAAACCATACTTAACATCGGCAAGAATTTCGTCCAACATTCTTGATAGAACTTGGCTGCTGAAGTTAGCGCCCAAGGAAATCCTATTGAATTCATAGCGGCTCCATGGTGTGTTAAATGCCGTGAATTTATGGCAGTTAGGGTGACTTGCAATTTTAAAGAAACTGTTGTTCAAAATATAACATTGAGAAATAATAAGCTCTGCTTAATGTTGGAGAGCACACTCCACCGTAGGCAAAGGATATGGGTCCAAGTCAATGCGCTTATTTAGGGCCTAAAGCCCCCGCCATCCTGAGGCCGGGAACTCGGACCTCGATCGCCGTATTACCCCAGCTTCCAATAATTTATCAGTCAGTTGACGAAATGCCGCTATTTTTGGTGGCAAATATGGGAAGGGTTTACTTCGGATAGGTGTGTCGTCTTTTAACATAAACCTGTAAGGACAGATGTCACATTTTCCAATATTTTCTGTTATAAAGTCCCCAAAATCCCTTCATAATGCTGCCAAATTCTCAACATGGAAAGCCTTTTCTCCCATGATACTAACAAAGATGTGAAGGTCTCGCACTAATGCAATTTTCCTTCTCAGGTTAAAACCAAACACTAATTCGCCTCTGCCCAAATCTACACAGGCGCGGGTCTTGCCCAAGAAATCCAGACCTAACAACAATGTTGACATATAAACCCGGAATTACACCAAATTCTTGTTCCACGAAAACCCTTCAATTTTGACGTGAAGACGTACTATCTCACAACATTCTACCACACTAACATTCGCCAACATAACTGGTTGAACAATCGCCCTCTGTCGCGAACCCAACATTCCCGTTTCTTTTCTAAGATCGTGTCACTATAATTCATTGATGAGGCAAGAAGACGAACGGGTTATCTATCAAAACGGCTACACTTGTTCCGTGACACGAACAAGTCACATAGATTTTGTCTGAGAAGCACAGTAAATTTCCATTGGGCCTTGGCCTACAACGCTCAAGGCGGACCCCAACTAGTTTCCCGGACATGCAGCTACAATATGCCCTTTTTATTGCACAGAAAACCGGTACGCTCTTCCACGAAACCATGACGTCCCTACAATCTCTCACCCAGTGTCCCCTCCTACCGCAATTAGCACAACGTTGCTCTCTTAATTCCCGGCTTTCCTTCGGTGCCCTCGGAAATCACCGCCCCAGATGCTTTAAAGGGGTTCATTTTCATTCCCCTTTTTCCTCTGTGTTCGTCGCTTGGACCCCTTCTTCGCTTTCGCCCGCGGCCCTTTCGTACTCTCGTTTTCGTTGTAGGCGGCTCACCAATTCCACCGCTACCTAATAATCGGAGGTCCAAAACTGAATTCTGCGTCTACGCCAACACACACAGTTCTCTTATTTCTGGCACTAAATTAACCAAAATCAAGTTGACTGAGTCAAACTCTAGCATGTAAAGTCCTAAGGCTCGCTCATACATGAGTATTGATTCTACAAAATTCTGCATTAACTCTAACGGTCATCGGAAACAATCAACATATTTCCCTTAGCATCTCCTTTGCACGCTAGGAGGTACAGTATATTTCAACAAGCACTCCTTAAAATAATCAAAATTATTCTCATTCCTCTGAAGGAGTACCTCTTGAATTAAAGGTCTAAATGGCCCGCCACAGTTTGTAACCACAGCGCACATCAATACTTCTTCTGAAACCAAACCCAATTTGTAAACCCGTGTTGCCTCAATCATGAACGACAACACTGTGTCCGCATTCATTTTCGACAAATTGGGGACGTCTTTCATTGTGTCCCTAAACAACCGCTCGTCATATTTCCTGTGTACTTCCGCCTCCTTCCTTGGCGGTGCCTTTGCAGATTCCCAAATATCCTCTCTAGCTTTAAAAGTGGCAACGGCCTTCATTCGTAAGTACGCCGCCAATTCCTCCTCTCCCCAGTCACACTCACAGTCGTCTAGAAAAGTCTGAAGCTCGAATCTCGTGAGCTTGTAAATAAAACTTGTCTGAAATGCCATGCTCGCGACAATCATATTCAACACAATACCCAATTATACCCACCCAACAGCACAGAAAGAGGAGCAGAGTGGCGCAGTTTGAACCACCACCCACTCTCCTCCACTCTCCCCCTGCCAAGGGTGTCCACTTTGGCAGAGAATGCACGGTTTGTAAGTAAAAGACTAAGGTAGGTCTAAGCCCCTTATTGTTCACCACCCTGAGTGAAAGATGAAAGAAAACTTATGTGATTATCAGGTAATTGTTTCTACACAATTATTAACAGAAACAAACTGTTCTCCATAAGTACAAACGTATTGGCTCTGATGGACGGATTTGCTGTACAGACAATTTATTTCGTTCTCATGAATCCAAATTATGAAGTCCCAATTTTACAGAACATGCGACTCGCAAAAGAAACTCCAGGCATATTTGTGTGCACGCGCCCCTTAAACATTTAACAAAAATTCCTTACAGTTAAACAACTAATTTCCTACAAGTATGCAAAGAACAAAAGCAGAGTGGCTACAGAGTTCCTTCCAAAAAGTTCCCTGATGTTTCCCTGACATTTGTATAACTGAAATATTTTACTGTAACAAATTCAATTTGTTTTTCTAAAAAATATTTGACCAGAAATCATAACTAAATATAAATGAAATCTGATTTTAATATGCCTTAAATTAAATCATAACATTACTCAGCAAACAATTGCTTGTGATGACATCAAATAACTCATTGCAGGTACAGAATTTGGTGCTGTACTTGAGTTAAAAAATACCATTTTCACAAAACTAGTCAAATTTTATAATAAAGTTCACACAGTTGCACCTAATCTCACAAATAATATCAGCCTGATGAAAACTATGTATATTACCACCACATGTACAGCATATACACATCTAGAAGAAGAAACATTTCAACTCTTCAGACGAAGAATCAAGTTTATTTTGAACAATCATTCATCATAATATCGCTTTGAAATTTTTACTTTGTATGTTATTTTCCCAGAGTAACCAATGTAAAATTGTAATATTTAAATGAAGACAATAAAATGAAAAGGCAGTCGGTAAACTATGAACTTTATGTCAACCAGAAAATTATAATTTTTTAAATAGATTAGGAATCAAATTACTGTGTAAAAATGACACACCAACAATTTATGTATTCAACAAAATTCCCTGCACAATGCCTGAATCCCCTGACATTTCCCTGTTTTCCCTGACACACCAAATTTCCCTGACATTTCCAGGTTTTCCTTGTTTTCCTTGCCTGTAGCCACTCTGAAGAGGAAAGCTAGGTACTTTAAAGGTCAATACAAACAAGTTTTCATTAGATTGAAATACATTTGAACATTTTAAATAAGTGAGCATTTGTGCCTTTCAGTTCCAAATGCTTCTCAACTAAAGCCGACCTAGTCTGCGTTAAATCACACATTTTGCAGTAGCCTTCAACACCATTGCTGTCCATTTGAAAATACTCGACTGTTAAGTTTTATTTTACAAGCGCCAACATGACAGCAATTTCAAGAGAAAGGGCTAAGCTAAGTCATTCAAAAGGTGAGAATGTAGAGCAAAGTATACGAAAAGACATCACCCTACCTCGTCTTCCTGTACCGAGTTCCAAACCGAAATATTCTCCAAAGACGGTGAAATTCTCCTGACGTCTCCTTAATCCAAGCACACACTTGAACTTGTAGGTGTGTCGCCGAAGGAAATCAAAGTCTGCAGCACGTGCATAACTCCGCGGGCGCCTTCGCTCACGGCGTATATCGTTTTGTTCATCCGTCCTCGGCTCATTTAACTCTAATCTACCCCACACCGAAAAGACTATATCCCTCTCTCCCGGTCCACACCGCCACGCAGACCGCATCTCCCCCCCCCCCCGAGTGTGCAAGCGTCGGTGCGCCGTTGCCCACGGAGGGGAAAAAGATGCACAGAAATTAAGAGTAAAGACAACCCATGCTAAACCCAACATAAAATTTACATACAAAAATTAAATATATCAAATCAACTTAAAAAACTCAACCGAGAGTGGCTCAGTACTACAGCGCACTTGCACGACAACACATGCTCGTCTTCCTTGTAAGCATGTTACTATCAAGTACCTTGTCTCTCTTTCTACATACTTAAATAGTTCAAATACTAACTAAACATGGAAACATGTGGAAGCTTATAATAAATTCAGTGTTTATTATTCATAAACATGCTGTCAGGACGTACCACAATAAAAATGTATACACTAGACCCCCGATTTTACGAACCCTGGATTTAACGAAGGTAGCGATTCTACGAATACAATCTCAGGAACCCTCAAAATATAACAAAATTATATGACAAAAAAATTGTAAGGAATTACGTTGACAATGAATAAAACATACTGTATCTAATTCCCGGCATTAAAATATGAACTGTAGAGTTGCAGTTATTACTAACTTGATAAGTCACAATATTTAAAATAAAACAAAAATAGCGAAAATCCGTTAAAAAATGCGACAGTGACAGTTTGAAAACCGCGCGGCGGCGCGCCGCCTGTGCCAAGCCGGCCGGCCCGTCTCCAACTACGACGTATTAGGATCTATATTGAGGTCGTACTATAGACGCAAAAGTTCCAGCGCATGCGCACATGCTCATTTAACTATAGTACAGCCTCCTTCTAGGCTGTTTCACGGCGTCTTATATCTCTCTCGTCT
>PNEQ01105454.1:0-18364 GCA_003012365.1 Medauroidea extradentata | reverse complement strand
CAGCTTGCTTTGGTTGTTTACGAGTTCTTATCTTGCAATTGACAGTGTTGTAATCCGAGCGGAATTCGTAAAAGATACACCTATCTGCACGAGTCATAGTTAGTTTCTAGTAGAGACAAGGTTGCAAGTAAATATTTATTATAATCAGAGAATTGTCAGGAAGATGCCTGGGCAAGCACTGCTTGCCTTGCTTACCCTGGCGAGACGCCACTGGTGTGAATGAATCGTTGCGTTGCGTTGGTAAGAGTGAGAGGGTCCACTTATTTCCGAAATAGTAGTACAGTAGTTACAACCCGATATGAAGGCAGAAGACGGGAACAGATACCAGTTCCTGAAGTGTCGCATCTGTTGTCTCGAGAAGCCTCTTTTTCTTTCGCCTATTTTTTTGTTTGTGTTGTGTCTTGCATGTGTTCACATCCGTTCGTGTCTCTCGTTATTTGTGTTGTCCTCGTCGTTCATCCATTTGGCGCCCATTTTTTGTTGGTTTTTATTTCTTCCTCTGTCTTTTTTTTTTGTGTTGTCTGTCTCCAATCGTCTATATTCCACTTGGGAATTAATTTTGTGTAGTTTTAAATCGGTTTTTGTCCTTGTGTCGTCGTCTCGAATATGACTATATTTCTTTAAGGATTTATCTGTATGTTTTATATCTGGTTGAATACAGCTTACTGGGGTTTCTTTCTTTTTTTATATTTTATTGTGGGTTTTTCTGCAATATAGCAACATTAGTCTGCTATGGCGTATGTAAAATAAAACTGTTCTGTTTATAATAGGATCCCATTGCAGGAAACGTTCAAAGATTACATTGGGCAGTGGTCACAATGCACAAGTCTCGCTAACTTTCAGTGTCCACGCCTTCCTCCATTACAAATGGACAGCACGTGCTTAAAGTAAACGAATCGAGAATAAGATACCGCACACGTGCGTAAAGTTGTTAGCGAGCAGAGCACTGTACTAAGGCTATGGAAAATATACGTGTACTTCAAACGCTAACACGTGGTGTACAGTCGAGTACAATACACAGGAAGAGTTGACGATCGTGTTAGAAACTTAGAAACAAGAAGGCTGCTTCACTTGTTTACTTTTGAAACCCGACTCTTTATAAGTTTTACCTGTGCGTTCGTTCTCTCCTCTGTTTCCTTTGCAAACATATCGCGTTGTTGCGTGACGTCCGCACGGCAGAATAGAAGCAGTGTGGACCATTGTTGAAGTGCCATCTTGTCAGATGTTGACTCGCCAAGGTCACGTCGTCGTCAACTATGTAGGCAGACAGACAGACGAACTTCGTGCGGTCGTTGCGCTATTTAGCACTGCGAACACGATCATTTGTCGCGGGCGTGAGTGTCCTTGAATCCTTCCCACCTTCGGCTTCTTAATTTTTCGGCGGCAACTTCTCTCCGCTGCACACTGCTACAAGAAGTGATTGCGGAAAAGTAGTGGGTGTAACCTACTCGGTAGTATTGGTCACGTGATCGTATCTACTCAGTCGTTGGACGTTTAACGATTTTTACCGAGCATACTTGAACTAGAAGAACAGTATGTTGGCGGCCTATTAAAAAAAAAAAAAATGCGGCAAAATCTGAAGAAGCGGTATATTTAAGTTGTCGATCGGCAGATCTGTATTACTAGACCAAGTTCGGTCAGTGCAGAATATGCTTTTGTACTGGCACAATATACGTGTATAGCATTACAGTTGCGCACTATTAATTTATACTGTGGAAAAATGCTACAGTTAATCTTACCAAACTTTCCATAGGGTTGCAGAGCGAAAGTTCTCTTACATACAACCGCCGTTTTTTGCATTAATCGAGAGTTATTCGCAAATAAATTTTAAATGTTAACATTTTATATGTTTAGAATATCTAATAATTTATAATTTTATCATTTATTCCAGACCTGAATTACGTTCTTCTGACGACATTATTACTTGATTAACTCCGCCAGATTTCTCTTCCAACAAAAATACACTTCGAATCGTCTTCATTGCTAAAAATGCATTCCAGCGTTTTACAACGTATTTTCGTTTGTGTATACACGCGGTATCTTTTTTTGTTTACTTTTTAAGCACTCTTTCCTTATTTTTTCGTCTGCTGATGACTGTCTGCCCTGATAAAATCCGGCAAAAAGGAGAGTTTAACATAAAGAGATCCCGGACAGCACTCGACTGTACTCACGCAAGGTTTCCGACCGGTTTTTAGACTAATGCCTACTCTATAGAGTAGATCGAGTAAGGTTTCATAAACGCCCAAGGAATCCTCTTTCTTTTGTCGGCTCCATCTTCGTTCCTTCAGCGTGCACATGTGCGAGCACCTTTCCCCTACCTTCCCCTCTTAACTGACCTGGTTGTGACGTCACACGTAACTTACCTTGACGGCCAAGGCTACCAGGTGGTAAAAAAAAAGCGAGAACGAGTTTTGCGTCTTCAGTCTGCTGTACCTCGATATGAATGCCGCGTTTTCGAACAAACCACGGATAAGTTGGTGAATATAGACAGATGGTTTTTTCCACTCTCAGGTGGGAGGTTAAAGGCCTGTACGTCAAAAGACGCTCTGGACGTGCGTTTCAGCGGACCTGAGTTCGGTCCCTTGTCCGGCCATCGTGATTTTAGTTTTCAATTTTTTTTTTTATTTTAATCATTCCAGGTAAATGCTGGGAAGGTTCCTAATACAGAACATGGTCGCTTCTTCCTGTTCCTGTCTGATCTACTGGTCCCCTCTGTAATGAACGCGTTGTTGAGACACCGCTGCTAGTCAAGGACTCCCGATATTAAACGTCTGTTATTCGTGAACAGACTCCAATGACGCGTAACAGAGAGGATATATTTCAATTACTTAGCTAGCGTGTTTCGGCTATATTTTGGTGAAGGACAGTTCAAAGTCATACATTTCCAATGTCACAGCACAACACACTCCGAGTAGGTTAACAAATATTACTGTGAAGGTTCAAGAAAATTGCCAGACATTTATTCCACTGGGATGAAGGTGCGGTGTATGGAGGAGTAAGCCATGTTTCGTGATGTATGCATTTTATGTGAAAAATGCCATGTACGGTCACTGGCGTCGAAAGTTAGGAGTAGGACTGCCAACTTTTTCAGGTATACCGTAAGGGACATTTTGGTAAGTCCACTCACAACTTTTGATCAAGGAAAACTATTATTGATATCAAAATAATTTTAATACCGTTTGTAGAAAATTCAGCGTCACACACAATTCGCATTCAGAACATGCCTGTATGACAGCAAAATATTATATGCATGTGTGTAGAAAAGTCATATTTGACAACATTATGTTTTACTTCAAGTATTAGTTTTCCAACATTATGATATTGTTTTTTTCAGTTTGGTTTCTAAAAATTCTGAGACACGGGAAATATGGCGTTCGGTCTAATGTTCGTACGGCTCAAGGATTTGGGAAATTCCGCACAAAATGGGGCAATTGGCAACCCTGGTTGGGAGAAATAATTTAAGTTGAAATAAAATTCGTGCGACATAGCTTGCCAATAGATAAGAAGCTTTAAATTGTGGTGTCAATAGCCAGTATTGTATTGCATTTCAAATAACGGAAGCTTATTCAAGAAGTTATAACCTTCCTAGGTTAGTTGGAGGGAGAGGAATCTATACACATATTAATTTTGGCAAATATTCCAGTTGCAATGTGAGGTGTTACTTATACTGAATAACAACACCGGCATTTCTTTCTCTGGATACTTCAGAAGTCCCGATTTGGTTTGTCAGTCTCACAAGATATTCTAAGTGTTCTGTAGTTCTCAAACGTGGCGCGGTTTCCTCTCTCAAATAAAATGCACACTGCCGTGTCTCCAAGAGACGATGATCCCCGAGCGTCCACCCTTGGTGACGGTAACGAAGGAGTCTAAAATATGAAATTGCTCGATATTCGCGGTCGACCACGCCTGTGATCGTGGCAACCCTGGGTATGCCAACACCCTAGTGACGACAACGATAAAAAAAATCGTGCAGAGATTTTTGGATAGTGAAATTATTTTCTAATCAAAACGCGAGTATTTCTGGAATTCGCTTATTTTAGAGGCCTAGATGTTATCATATTAAGAATTACAAAAAAAAAATGACAGTTTACCATTTTCGTAGATATTGTGGTTTCAAGCTCTAAATTTTCTGAAAACGTTTTTTAATGTTTTACTCGAAAGTAAAAACATTCTACCGCATAGTGATATGTAAATAAACATCCTCTGATAAAATATCTACTCGGCAAAAAAAAATATCATAGAATTTTAATGAGTAGTTCATATTTTATTGACGATTGAGCGTTCCAGCCATCCGCTCGACATCGTAGCTTTCCATAGCCCTTAATCAAATACGTGGACTCCCGCGAATGCCCGCGGCGAATCCAAGCACGTCCACTCCTCGTGACGGCCATGACGAAAGTTTCCTCCAGCTCTCTAGCAGACGCTTTCGTGGCTCTCTCTCTCTCTCTCTCTAAAACGCGCCTCTTACACTTCCAACTAACCGTAGCTCTTGGTCAAGGGAAGGCTCTTGGTGGCGGCTGACGAAACCCAACCCGGCTTTTCCTCGTATAGTCCAGGAGTGATACGAAAAAAAAAAAAAAAAAAAAAAAAAAAATAAAACATGGGTAAATTGCAAGAAAAGGTTTTTGTACATCAAAATTCGCAGAAAAATTCGTAAAATAACATATCCAGAATCCACCGAAATCCACCTTCCGGTTTTTACTTTTTTTATTGGGGATTCGTCCCGGAAAAATGCGGATTAAATTAATTAGTGGAAAACGGTGCATCTCACGACAAAACTTGTAGAGACAAATATTAAAAAGCAAAATATTTACCATAAGATATCCAAAATTCCCGAAAATCCACTTATAACTTCTTTTCCCGGGATTCGTCCCCGAAAAATATTAATTAATGAAATAAATCGGAAACGGCGCACTTTACATCTAAATATTTCAGATCAATAGATAAGGTGCCTAGCTTTTCTCGTAATATATTCTAATTTCATACTAATTCGCATAAAACCAGCGTTTTTTCTCAGTATTTGTCCCGAAAAGGCAATAGATCAATAAAACCAAAACCGCACATGGAATGCCTAAAACTATGGAGAACAAAATTTAAGAAAAAGACACAAAATGACTCGTATTGCATTAAACATTTACTTATTTCCGCTTAAAACTAATGAACTTTTCATTATACTGGGTTTGTCAAAGGGAACAAAATTTTTAAACGGCAATAAGCCGAAAACAATGGATCGCACATAAAAATATGTCGGAACATAACTAAAGATCAGAAAAATAAAATTCATCAAAATCCACTAAAATATCATTACATGTGTTTTGGTATTTGTCGCGGAAAAAACTCTATTCATGGCTTTTATTGTTTTTAAGTCCACTGCAGGAAATACCAGTATGTTTAGGCCCGCTTAATATACGACTGATTTCATCCGCATTCACTTGTACTGTGTGAATTTATGTCCTGCTGCTTTCAAGTGCGAAACAGAAAAACTTGTATTAGTTTTCAGTTTATTGGCATGTTCCTGACTTATTTTCACAGACACATGTGTTATTTTCTGTGCAGAAACGAGCAGGGTACCACCATGAACAAAATTAACTCACAGTCTCGTGCCATGCAGCGAACAGATAGATCCGAGAAATGTGACTGATCACAGCTGACAGTATTAGTGATTTTTTTTGTGCCGGCATGCTGCATTCTTGCCTATAGTGTTTAATTAGACGTTTTATTTTTAACAGATTGTAACGAGCTTGATATATGCTGTAAGTATGTTGTGCTGTTTAATTTTCGTTATGGATACTAGTTATACAGCAAATTAATACTGTGGATAACGTGGTAATAATTTGTGTATATGTAAAACTGTTGGAACGTGCCATAAAATTGTTAAGGGCTGTGTTAACAATATGATGAATAGATTGTTTAAAAAAAAGTGGCTGAATTTGACAGTGATACGTGTGTATTTTGCAATGACCATATTAGATCCAAACAAACTGTTAAATGACAAGAAAGGGTTTAATAAGGATAAATTCTGCATCATTCGATAAAGGAGTCCAGCTTAATATATCTGAAGGACAGCATGTACATTCAGGTTGCTGGAAAAATATCACATATGAGAGGCACATAGGACAGATGAAGAGAAAATTACTCGCAGAATCCGATGGAGAGTATGTCTCGATTTCTCCTAAAAATGTGTTCCTCAGTTTTTACGAGAACCGTTTTTACTGTCGGCAAATATCACATATTAATGACCCTGTAGGCCTAACAGAAACACATGCGGTGAAAACCGATGCTAAAATGTTTGACAAAGCTGTGAAAAGTGTATGTAAGAATAGAAATTTGGTAAATGGGCTAGAGATGTACTTGGACGTTTAGTGTGTGTTAACGATTTTTTTTCTGCTGATGCTATATATCATTACAAGTGCGGTGTTGACTTCCGTACTTTTCGAGAAATGCCTACAGTTTTTCAAGGAGTTTATAGCACCTGTGCTACCAGGGGCGTCATTTGGGGCTACAGGGGGGGTCAAATGCCCCCCCCCTGGATTTAGAATTTTGTGTGTACAAATATATTTTTTGTATTTTTTAATGTAAATAATGCTAACTGAAGAACATAAAACTGAAGTTTTTTTGTTAAAGTATCTAATTTATACATGCCTAATTAATAAAAAAGATGCAGCAAAGTCACTGTCGCCAGAAAATAAAATCTTGCTCCCCCTTAGAAAAACCTGAAATGACGCCCCTGTGTGCTACACAACTGACTGAAAAGAAAGGCCGCCCAAGAGATGAAGAAAGGAATCTGGCCTTCCTTAAAGCAATGGAGAAATTTTAAGTGGATGAAGAACGACAAAAACAATTTAAAAATTACAGGAAACGATGAGAAGACATTTACAAGACGACTTAGAAGCTTATTCAGAAATATTTATGATGATAAGAATTTCTGAACATTTTGATGGTTCAGTGTAGTTTTCTAAAAAGCGTGGGTCTAAGAATGTTGTTTGTCTCCACGAAAGTGTAAGTGATATTTTGGTTTAAACTCCATAACAGAGGAAACAATAGTAAGAGTCCTGGAGAGAAAAATTCTGTATTTGAGGGGACTTTGGTGATTTTATTTTTATTAGGTAAAAGTTTCTGCTCTTTAGTTGTGGTCCGACATATTTTGACGTGAGATGCATTGTTTTTGACTTATTGCCATTTAAAAATATTGTAACCTTTGACAAATCCAGTATAGTGAAAAGTTCATTACTTTTAAGGGGAAAAAAGTAAATTTTCCGTCCGCAATCGATATCGTAAATGGTGACTGAGCTGTATCAAATATAATTTTAACATGTAAATAAATCCCCATCCTAGTTCTCCAGTACTCCAGTACTCCAGTAAGGCAAACGCCCGTAGTATTGATAATTTGCTAAAAATGTGTGTTACTCAATGTGCAATTCAGTTAATAAATAAAAAAACTTTTCAATGTATAAGACATTTCTATAAACAATTAAATTCAGAAGTTAATTCTAACATTGGCATATTGGCGGGTTGGATCATGTTACTGCAGAATACTACATAGGACAAAGCCGACTAGCCAAGGCATTTTAGTGTTTTTTTTTTTGCGGTGTATTTTGTAACATAAACGAATAATAAATTACTAAATGCATTTTACTTCACATTTTGGCTAAATTACGATACATCGGAATGAATATTTTTTCTTGCAACAGTCGTAATAAACATATTTTGGCACTTACGCCCTTATTGCCTAAAATATATGACGCCGGTATCTGAGAGATGGGGACTTTGCAGGATCAATTTTAACAATCAAAGAAAGGTTTGTGGCAAATGTCAAAACTTTTTTTTAGGTTCGCCTGCAGATTTTTCTCTTAAAATGCCTGGGCTACTATACCATCCAATTAAATACGACTCTGGTGGTATGTATTTGCTAGTAATATCAGCAAATACATTCCATATAATAACATTATCCAGCACGCACGCTATGCGCTATACAATATTTACCCGCTGTGAACTGGAGTGCAGAAATAGAGAATTTTCGGACTCTGTTCATATAAATTTCTTTTTGTTCCTCTATGCGAGAGAATTGTTCTCCCAAAATATGACACGCAATTTCGCAACAACCTGTTTAGTGAAACCTTGTTAATATTAACCTGGTTAATACGAAGCTGTCATTAACACAATGTGGTTTTATGTACCTTTGAAATGAGACGAACATTTAAATATTTACTTAAATAAACAAAAAATTATATTTATGCGTTAAACAACGTAATACCAATACCACTGGTAAAAATAAGTAATGACAATTGTAAGAATGTTTGTGTTTTGGGGATAAACAGGTTGAAAGAAACCTTACAAGGTTTTTTTATATAGGAATAACTGATAATTCAAACATTATTATTAAAAATGACACAATAAGGCCCTTTCAAACGTTGGTATCAATGAGGTTTTACTGTCTATACATTATGCATACACAGGGATGGATCAAGACTTTACTTTTCGGTAAGTTATTTTGCGTCTGCGTACACAACAATGTAAAATTTTAAGTTGTAACACATAAAACTTACCAGTGTTTGAAGTGTACGTTTTATTTTACGCATTGTGACTGGAACAAAAATATGTTCTTGTAGGTTAATTGGAAAACAAGAACAAAAGCTAAAATCACTTAGTTTTACTTGACCGGGCGAGGTGACGCAATGGTAACACGTTGGAATCGCATTCGGGAGGACCCGAGTTCGATCCCCGGCTCCAGCCATTATGATTTCGGTTTTCCATGGTTTCCTGAGATCGCTCCAGTTGAATGCGGCCTTTGCCGACTCCTCTCTAAGCTCCTGCCATTGTACGATGTTGCGTGTCGCTGTCTCTAATGACCTCGCTGTCGACGAGACGTAGCCTAAAGCCCACGCACCCTACCTAGTTTTGCGTGCGATACGTTGTTAATTATACAACTGTATTATAATAATCACTCATCGTTCATTATTGAGTTAAATTTGTCTGAACCACTCGGGTACCGGGTTGCTGCCTCCCCTCCCCCTAAAATACATACATACACACACCACTAGAGCGAGTCTTCATCAAAGTCTCCGTGCTCATAAAGGAGTCAGCTACAACTTGTCGCAGGGCTTCTCTGTTGTAAGTGGCTGGATCCGCTGCTGGACTGGTACAATTCCTCGGACTGTGCGCGTGGGCAGAAGACGGTTAACGTCGGGGCCGCGCTGATGTGTGGACTTCAACGCCTCCGCGTCGATGATGCACTCGCTGTGCCGCGGTTCGACCGACATACTTCGGGGGCGCGTTCCTCAGAACATTGGGAATAAAAACATCTTACAAACCATAGGCTACGCAGATTAATTAACGAGTTACAGGGACAAATGTGCAGGGAAGACAGATTTTTTCTGACGTCACTAACTAGTAAAGGTTTCGGTGGTCTTGGGGTAGGAAAGGGACCTAGGTACATCTCAGGGCTTAGGCCCATATGCCTAGACATGCATGAAACATGCACGTGCATTGCGGCTCCACTGGGATTGGGCAAACATAGCCGTCGTAGGTAGGTAAGGTAAGTGGATTTTACTTCTCGTCGAAAGCGAGATCATTAGAGACGGTGACACACAACTTGGCACAATGACAGGAGCTGTGAAAAGAGTGGGCGATGGCCTTTGTTGAGGAATCATCACAAGCATTCGCCCCGAGTGATTTCGGGAAACAATGGAGAACCGAAATCAGAATGGCCGGAGCCAGGGGTCGAACCCGGGTCCTCCAGGATGCGATTCCAACGTGTTACTTTTGCCCTACCTCGCTCGGTTAAAACATGGCAGTGACTGAAGCCATTTGTTTACCTCTCACGTGATCACTAGTTCTGACTACTGAAGAGAGAGTGAAAACCGGCATAGTACCGTAAAAAGCCCCTCGACAGAATATCATGTGCAAAGGCATGTAGTTTAAATGGTAGAATTTTCTATTAGGTGAGTAGTAAGGCAGGGATATATTACCTAATGGCATGGAATACTAGAAGAAATTTGTTGGGAGGGCTTTCTTTATTACGTTTGATCACGCTGGCATTATATCCACTAACCAGAGCCGTGGATGACAACACAGCTCGGGTAGAGCATGCACACGCTATCAAGTGACACGCTCTTGTACCCCCAGTAGGCATATATAGAGAACACATGCAGAGAAACCCGTACATTTCTGTGATCACAGGAAAGGTGAAAGACACACACGCGCAGTTGACAAAGTGTCCCCGCTGGACGTCTTCTGGTAGGGCTACCTGAAGAGTCGGGTGTACGTCGAACCTCGACCAGACACACGTGTCCAGTTGCGGCAGGCGATCACCGACACCGCCGATCAGTTACACGCAGAGTTACCTCTCATGCAGTGGCAACGCCCATGATGCAACGCGTCGCAATCTACATATGGGTTGAAGAGGCACATTTCGAACATCTGGCGTGAGCCAGTGAGTACTCAGCAAGGCTGCGTGTTTTCTTTCACATTCGTCCTTGTAGCTCGTTAATGAAGCTGCGTAGCCCATTTTTCGTGTATGGTTTTTTTATTCCCAATGTTCCGTGGAACACGCCCCCGAACTAGCAATGCCGAACTCCGAAACAGTTTGCATTCGCTCGTCGCGATAAACCGTTCATCTGACTGCCGTCCACGTCTGGCGTCGAGACGTGAGAAACCGCGCGCGGCCGAAGACAGTCGACGGCGTCGCGAGGAGCTTACAAAAGTTCTCGAGGGTAGGACGAAGTTTCAGCTTCTGGTGTGCAAACGGTAATCAGAGTAAAGTTTACACGCGTCCAAGTACTCACGCGAGCAGCGTCTCAATCAACTCTTTTCTACCTTGCTCTCAAGAGGCGTAACCGGCCCATAGCCTTTAAATGTAAATAAATAACATATATATTGTAAATACTGTAAATTAGGTTAGAATAGTCGTAGAAAGCCAGTTGAAATTGCTTTGTGATTAGGATTGTTTGTTTTATGTGACTCAATTGCAAAATTTTGTTTAAAGTAATTGATTTGTATGTTAGTTTTAAGCACTGGCGAGAGGCGCAGTATGACCAGAGGTTTGTGGCATTGTGTCACGGCAAATTGACGCTTAACACAGCAGGGAAGGGAAAGTTACGAAAACATGGGGTGGAAGCGAGCGAACAGCCTTGAGCCGACGAGGGGCGCGCGGCTTGTTGGATGCTAAAAATTGGGGCACCAAGAGGCGTGGCTACGTCCAACCCCCTGCTGTGCAATTAAATATTAACTTTATAATTACTCATCAGAATTTTATAAAATTTTGTAAATAAGTTCAAACGGATATTAATGTTAATGTGAGTGAATTTTAAAAAGATGCAATGAATTGATACGGAGGAATGTCAGGGTTTGATGTCGTCGTCACCCACGAGAGACGCGTTTGGCTGAAAGTTAAAATGGGGCGGTCCTAGGAGAGTTTTGCCATGTAGGCGCGAAGGGAAAGTTATAGGGACTCCGGCGGCAACCTCCACGAAGGGTGGACGTGTCGCGGGAAGCCACCGCGGCCGATTGTGGTAAACCGCGTATATATAGGGACTTCGACGGAGACCTCCACGAAGTGTGGGCGCGGCTCACGGAGCCACCGCGGGCGATTGTAGTAAGCCGCGTATACAGAAGAACTCCGGCGACGATCACCACGAAGGGTGGACGCGTCGCTTGGAGCCACCACGGACGATTGTGGTAAGCCGTGGAGAAAACAGACTTCTGCTGCGACCGTCACGAAGAGTGGACGCGGGTCGATTCGCGGAAATTCGCGGGAAGACTCATATAAAACTGATTCTTGCCGCGACTGTCACGAAGAGTGTGATATTCGCGTGAGGCCGTGGTTAAAAGCTTTAAAACGATAGTATAGCTTATCTCTCGTGGGACTGACGGAACAAGTTCAGGCATTGAGTAAAGATACTCAATGGTTCAGGGTTCCGAAGTATCGAAGTACATAAACTGCCGGTGTTTTGAATCAGTAATAATAGATCCCCACACTACATTAAAATAGAGAGGATATAACAGAGGTTGTTAGCATACGTCGCTATTTGGCGCGAAAACACTTGTAAACAGCACTTTTAACCAAAACCACAGCAAAGTGCACCTGCGTGAGCTGTGTTAAAAATACCGAAGAAACAAGTACGTAACAAATGTTCCGTATAATATAAATTTTAAAAAATTATAAAAAAAGTGTTTCGTACGTCGCATTTAGTAAAATATATATATTTTTTTATTTTATATTCCCACCTGAACAGCAGTACAGGTTATCAGAACCCTAGTGATCAACAATACCTGCCTTATGGTCTATGTGACACTCTGCTTGTATAGATTTTGGTGGTTCGCTCTACACTACCACTTGGTTTCCTATACTGCCAACACTGATTTACCTTCGTTTACATTTTCGGTATGTTAGTAAATTGTGTACTTAAAAGTTAAATAGTGAATGTTGCCTTTCAAACGACTTTTACCAGATATCAGAAAGGTGCAGTCGTCGTTCGTAGTATCCTACGTAGCTTTCACGACAGTTCCCGCACAGTGTGCTCGTAAACAGGTTTTTTTTCTACGAAACAATTCCACGTGTGCCCATTGTGCCAACATACGAAAAGAAAACATACTCCAGACAAGGTTGGAACCTCATTTTTAAGACACTACGCTCATTAAAAACACTGTTTCCAAGCCCTCCATATGGCTAAGAACGGCTTTTCAGACTTCCGTACTTCGAAATGTTCTAACCAGAAGTAGCCTATGTGAAACTCACTCAGTTTATGATGTACGCTGAACTTTGCAACAGACTAATGAATGTTATCGTCTCCATTTACTGTCCCAGAGTAAAAACGGTTCTGCGGGAACCTTGCACGTTAGTTCAGAACTTGGCTTGTTGCGGTATTTGATGCGCGTTTCAAGGTCGCCCTTATATCTCCGTCATTTCCTGAGCCTGTGACGCGCGGGTAGGAGGCGCCCTTAACTCTATTTCATGTACAAATCTCTACAGAAACATGCTTTTCGTTTTGATCAGTTTGAGAGTCAGCTGAGTGTGTTTGTGCAAAAATCAGACGTGGCAGTGAAAAACGCCTCTTATTCGTCAACAGCTGTAACAAGAGCTGCCAAGACGACGGCCAAAAAGAGAAGTTCGTACATGAGACGAACAGTGCACACGTCATAGTTTTCGTTTGAAAATGTTGCAAGGTGCTGACGTCAACTGTAAGGTACCTGCGTTGTAACAAACAACCTCACAGCTTACGAGGCGTTTTATGTAGCCTAGGTCAGGGCAGCGACACTAGATAAGACAAACGTCCTTCGTATTTTGCGTAAACGTAGCACCGAACTGTAACTGTAAACATGTAAATTATTATTTTAAATAATGCTACGGATTGAATTTGTAACAGTGGCAGTATAGTTTACTGTTCTTTTATGCGGTGTCACTGGCAAGATTTAAAATTATTTTACGATTAAAGCTCGCTGTTTTTTGGTCGTTTACTAGATACGGATTAGATGTGATTGAATTCGTAATAGGTTTGGGATTGTGTATAACAGATTATAAGTAGCGAGTTTCACGTCTGTGAGTGGGGTTCCCGTATTGATAGTTTAAAACGGCCAGTCATATTTAGTCAAAAAAGGGCCTTACGTGGAAAAAAATTCCCTTAAAGGGAATACTTGACACATGCATAACACTAGTACCTAGTTGTGGAAACAGTGTATATTTATTGCGACACCAACACAAAATTTGTTATTTAGGTAATATTTATTTGTACAAACTTATTAATGACTTAATTTTAAAAGCTATAGGGCTATATGTTTTCGCAAAACCGATAGAACATACGGAAATAGTAAGTAAGAAATAAATTAAAAATAATTAAATACATCGTCTCAAGTATAAAACATTCTTTTTTGTTTTTAACCCGATGCGATTTTTTTTCTTTTGAATCAAAACTAAAATTTACACCTAAATTTTACGGAAAAAAATATTTTGTTGGTATTCGCCGTGTAAAACATTTTTGTGGTCGCCACAAAAAATAATTGCTGTCGCCACTAAAAATATTGTGGACACCAACAAACTGTTTTGTGTTTACAACACATTTATTTGGCAGGGAAAAGTACCTAAAATTATTTTACCAAATAAAATTAGTTTCTAATTGTTTTGGTTTTTGAAGCTGCATGTGTTGGTAAAGCAGCAATAGTTTATGGCTCAATTTAGGCTCTGTTTATAGTGCATGCTCGTTGGTCCATGTTCCGTATTCCATAAGTTGGCTGCCTGGTTAGGTTGCCAAACGCTGCGTAGAGCGCAAGGAAAAAAGTTCTACTAATGTGTCACTCTACGTTTCTAATAAGTGTCTTTACGAACGAGCGAGAGTGGTTTTGGTCAGCGCTTAACTTCGTGGTCTTTAGCGCAGGTGAAGGGTGACATAAGACATGAGGTGAGTATGGAGCATTGCTGGAGTGAAGGGCGGGTGAAACAGTAGATCCCCGAGAAAACCCGCCCACCGACGGCATCGTCCGGCACGATTCCCACATGCGAAAATCCGGGGGACCGACCCCGCCGGGAATCGTGCCCGGATTACCTTGGTAGGTGGCGAATGGTCTGACCACTCGACCAACGCGGACCCTGTCTTTACGAATGTCGTTTGAAAATTGCTAAATGCTCGACAAGTTATCACTTTCGTTTCCGTTTATTGTGTTTTAGAAGAGTGAAAATACTTCAAAAGGGTGTTTTCAGTCAGTTTTAGCTACTAAATTTTCTATGTCGAAACTCCAAAGTTGACTTTAGGCAGCGTTATACTTTCATGTTTACTATCCGACCATGTAAATGTAGGTCTTCGCTTAAATTCGCGTTCAGGCGCGTCGTCAAGAATACTGCACGCGAATGAGTGTCTCGTGCTTAGAGGAGACGCATAATGTGAGTGAGAAAGAGTCGACTTAGTGTCATCACGTTCAAAGACCTCGATCTCACAAAATAGCCACACATAGGGGATTTTAATTTTTTTTGTCGGACTTTACGTCTAGCCGACAGCGCGGTCGTAAGAGACACGGTTACGCACAACTTTGCACACGGCAGGGGTTAGGAAAGGAGTCGGCCATGGCCCATGTTAACATCCCATGATCCCGGCATTCACCTGGAGCGACTTCGAGATACCATGGGGAACCGAAATTAGGATGGCCGGAGCCGGGAATTAAACCAAGGACCTCACGAATGCTAGTCCAACGTGTTACCGTTGCAACACCTCGCTTGGTGACAGGCGGAATATGTTTTCCAAGTTTATACAATGTTGTCATGTAACAATTTGCTTGAGTCAAACTGAAGTGCTGTGTTCGACATAGGCCTATGCCGTTGATAGCAAACGTTGTTGAGTCTCAGAAAACCAACAGTTACTTAAACTGACTAACGCACGTGAAAATGAGCGAAAAACAAACTAACGAAGAAACAAACAAAGCCAGAAATAACTAGGCAAAAGACATACAATAGGAATATAGTCGGTGTACAGTGAAAACAATGAAAGCAAAGAAAAAAATGAAAAAAAAAGATTTTTGAGAGTGGTTACAGTGAATTGCAAAGACAACGATGACAACACAAATGCACACAGCGACAGAAGTGGTTGTAGACAAGGCAACACAACATATATTACACAGACGAGAATAACTGCCTTCGACAGCAGATGAATCAGTCCATTTAATTCTTAGTTCTTGTGAGTTGGGAAAGGAGTTTGGTATGCCACGGAAACAATTCAGTACACGTTAACTAAAAAACTAGGACAGCGAGATAGGAACCCGCGGGACTCACATGTCGATAGAAGGTTCAATTTTCTGTGGCGCCAAGGACTGGCGTTATTACATTGATCTGTCGTGGCTGTGGCGTGGCAATATGTTCTTGTGTTGGTACCAGTTGGCGCACGACTTAGCCTTTGTTACTTCGTCTAGCCTTGTGGAATATCTCATATACACGTTGAGTGCCGTGTTGTAGTAACAGTAGTCGAGCGATATGCAGTGCTACTTATATTGCGTGATGAGGATACCATATACAAAGTATTAAGTTTGGTTTACCGTCAACATTATAGGCGGTTCGGATAAAGTGAGCACTCGAAAACACCCTGCTAGAATTCTATTTTCAGCCAGTTCGTATCTTTCCGCGCGTAACGGTTGGTGACGGGAAATGTCTAACCACTCTGGACACGTTACTTGATGTTTGCGTGCGTAAGATAAATTTTGCGGACAGTTGGAATCTCCAGTTTGTTAATAAAAAAGTTAATCAATTATAAAACATACACTTATGTCGATTTCGGCTGCTTTTTGTGTTTGTATGGTTGTATTTGAACGGGGGAAAAACACGGAACTATATTGCGTGATTTCGCTGCCAACCATACAAGCAGTAAGGTAACTAGAGTTAATCCTGAACTATATGCAATAACGACTAGTGATATTTTTCAACGTTTAAATTTTTAATGCTCACTTTATCCAGAACGACCTATAATAATCTAAATTTAGAATTAGGACTAATGAACATGTTTACCGCTACAGTATGTACTCTTTATTCGCTTAAAGCAAAGGTTGTATCTGCTTTGCAACATAATAATGTATGATGCAAAATTTCAGACGTGTTTTTTAAAGTTATGCAGTAAAGCTATGTACACACTAATAAAACTTTCTTCGCCACAACACAAAGTTTATTTGAATATTAACCACTAGAAAGTAGTTTTACCATACAGCAAATGTTCGTTTAAAGTGTAAATTGATAATGAACGTTGATTTTATTTGTGGATTTTTTTTTCAACATGAAGCTTGTCTTAACAAAGCTAAAACTATCCCTACGAAAATTACATTGAACTATTTTAGTAGTGACACATTTTTTTTGTTGACGTTACTTTGTACTAAGTACAAAAATTTTCTTTGCGACAATGTTGCTATGCCATGGCTCATATTTTAAACCAATATTTTTTTTTTGCTATAAAAGTGTTTTAGTGCACGTAAATTATTTATCGGTAAATTTTGCCGTTGTTTTTGGTGTGCGCTGAAAATTTTCTGATATTGGAGTGAAATGCTAGACTGTATTGTGATCCATAGTACAGGATGTCCATAAATTATCTTTACAACTTTAAACATTAATAACTTTAAAAATATGCAAGAAAACAACAAACGGTTTTCAACACGCGACAAGGTAACTCATAAAGTTTTTTTTTACCTCATTCATACACGTCAACGTGTGCACCCCGGTGGAACGGATAATGTCCAGTCGGTATTCAATTTCTCTCCTTGTATGCTCAAGTATCTCCACAGCGACATGTTGAAATGCATTACGAATGCGTGTCTTCAACTCCTGCAGGTCTCTTACCTTGGTTCAGTATGCCTGATCATTTACAAAACCCCATAGGAAGAAGTCAAGTGGGGTAGCATCAGGTGATCGTGGCGGCCATCGAGTCGGACCATCTCGTCCAATCCACCTGTTCGGAAAATTTTCACGTCCAGAAATTGACGGACAATGAGAGGCCAGTGGGGCGGTGCCCCATCCCGCTGAAAAATTACCCCAGGTTGCAAATGGTTCAGTTGTGGCACAGAAAACTCTTGCAACATTTCCAAGTAAACACCACTTGTGGCCGTAGACTAGATGAAAAAGAATGGACCAACGATGCAATCATGCATAAGTCCGCACCACTCATTAATTTTGGGACCGTCTTTTTTCACGCCACGTGTAACATGAGGAGGTTCTGAGCCCCAGATACGAACATTATGACGGTTCAGTTTGCCTGACACATGAAAAGTTGACTCATCGGAGAAACAAATGTTTTTCAAAAAGTCGTTATTTGCGTCAGTCTTGGCAAGGAACTTAAAAGAAAACTTTATGAGTTATAACGCCGCATGTTGAAAACCGTTTGTTGTTATCTTGTATCGTTTTAAAGATATTAAAGCCTAAAGTTGTAAAGATAATTTATAGCCACTGCACATCAGCCTTAGATCACCGCTCTTCGTTTCTTATCAACTGGTTATACGCGATGACTTGAACTAGTTTATCTGTAGACATTAGCCGTTGTAGGCAGTTCACAAGAAGATTCATACACCGCGTTGAATTTTTGGATCCGTCATCAGAACATATCTGCAACATTTCAAACTAGAGACTCTGTTGTCCAAATAACATGTCTTCAGTTCGCCATGTCGCCGTCGAGTTTGCTTTGTACCAATAGAGGAAATAGTGACTTCGAAACAAATCCACGTAGTTAAGTTTTTCGTAGGGAGGGGGGGAGGGATATTATATATATTTTTCCCACGAAAAACTCAACTACGTGGATTTGTCTCGAATCCACTATTTCTTCTATTGGTACAGCGTTATATATATATATATATATATATATATATATATATATATATATATATATATATATATATATATATATATATATAT
>PNEQ01105453.1:0-18375 GCA_003012365.1 Medauroidea extradentata | reverse complement strand
GACACGATAATTTATGAGGAAACATTCAGCAATGTGGCACAGTTATCTGCTCCAGCCGAAGAACCATCTGAAGAGACAAGGTGGGAATTTATGGTTGCTGACCTATCGGAGGACGGTGATAATAGCCTGCAGGTCACAGAAGTACAGAATATCGACAGTGATATTTCACCAGGTTGCTCCAGTAGTTCCAGAAGTGTGTCTGAAGATTCACGTGTAGTGTCAGTGCCGAATTCTGCGCGTAAAAGGAAAAATGGGGGTAAGGATTTAGACTCATTTGAAAAATATGTGCCCGAAGTTAATAAGTGCGATGAGGATGAGGACAGTTTATTTTGTCAAAGTTGGGCGCGTGGACTTCAGCATCTTCTAAAAAAACTTAAAGGAGCAATTAAAATTAAGCTTTTGACTGTTATGATGGAAGCAGAAAGTGAAGCTGATTAACAAAATAGTTAAAGGTCAGTGGGCTGATCATATTACATGTATTGTGATCAGTATGGTCATGTTGGGTGTCATAGCTTGACGATCATCTTGTAAATTGAGTGTTGGTTCCTCATACAACAGAATAAAAAATTTTGTGTATTTTATGACATGTATGGCTACTTTATTACTGAGACTATGCCGATTTATATGAACACTTACTGTATGCATAAACAAGTTAACTAAAATAAAATATTTACACATATTACAGGACCAGTGCCGTAGTGGATACACATGTCGTGTATTGTTTGAACTATAATTATGGCTAATGTAATTGCAGCCACTGATCAAACATATTTCAATAACATTGCATAATCACTAGTAAATGTACATAAAATATTATCACAAATTACAACATGCTAAACATATTACCAAAAATAATCTAGAAGCTACAAATTAAATATGTACACATTAGACAACATAAGTAGGCCTAGTGTACACTTGTGTCTATACCATGTTAATAACCTATTTACAAATACTACCTACTATTTCCTGTACCAAAGCCACGTTAATGGAATCAAACCTTTAGGCCCTTTGGAAAAAGTGGGCCTATGATTTTGATAATATGTATGGTTTTACCCCTACAATATGATATAGTCTATTTCACATAAGGTTTCCTGATTTTGACATTTCTCTTCTGAGAAAAGTGTCTAAAAAGGTTTGTAGAGGCCTTGTTTTTCTAAGAAACTGATAGGGATTAAAGGTCAACACAATGGAACTGTCAAGTATCTTTCTCAGAAGAGAAATGTCACAATCTGGAAACATTACATGTAACCGACCATATTCTGTGAACAAGACATGTGTCAATTCATTTCAGGATGAAACCAATTGTATATTGTTACTGCATAAAATTTGTACAAAATATTATGCTGTCTTAAAGTCTGACAGGCAGTTTTTTCCACTGCTTATCGATTTGTCCTGATGCAAGGAAGTAATAACAACAAGTGTCCCTGATGTTGGCCGAGGTAGCCGAGTATCTGTTACTTCCAATGTGAATTGATGCGTTTAAATCACGCAATGCATCACTGCTTGTCACCAAGTCCCTCCACTGACCTCTCACAATTTCCCCATCTTCATTTTGAGTATCCAACAAGTTTGGCGAACAATATCGCCTTGCCACTGAATCCACACTTTGTTCTTTCAGCAACAGATAATTGTGGAGAGACAGTTGCTTTGATGATGCCTTTTGCTAGTTCAGGCTTGCCTACAATTGGCCTCCGGTAAACTCGCCAGCGCGATGACAATATCCCGAAGGTGTTTTCAACACACATCCGGGCACGTGAAAGTCGATAATTGAATATGATCTCATCATCACCCAGATTAGCCCCAGAATATGGCCACATGATGTGTTCTTGTAGAGGGAATGCCTCATCTGCCACAAATACATAGGGGACAACTTCTTCAGTCCCAGGAAGCACCTTTGGCGGTGGAATGTTAAAAGTTTTTTTGGCCAGTGCTTGACCAAAATTTGACTGCCTTAGAAACCCACCATCACTCTGCCTACCTGGTGCCCCAATGTCTACAGCAATAAATTCATGGTTTACAGATGCTACTGCCAATAGCACTAAACTGTTTGTGCCTTTGTAATTAAAATTCTGGGAGCCACTGCCAGGAAATGCCTAAAAGCAACAAATAAGACATGTAAGTAATACAGGCAGCCTTAATATATTTTTTATGCAAACCAAGTGTATATTACAGAGAGATGTAGGGTAACTACTGGGCCCACATAAAATATTAGATAATATTAGATATGCTATTTCGCCCATGCTCCTAACTAGAAATGAGTTAGAAATTTGTAAACACCTGAATTTCACAACAGTGCTTCCATCTATAGCACCCAGGCAAAAAGGAAGTTGTACTTCTCTTCAAACTCCCTTGCATAGTGCTCCCAGTTGTCCATCGACATTGGTTTGAATACCAGAGGTAGCAGTATTTTCCATAGAACCCCACAAACCTCATTTATTATTGCGGAACAAGTGTTCGGTGCAATTCGATACTGATACGAGATGGATCGTATTGAGTCACCAGAGGCTAGATACCTGTCAAAATAAACGAACGGAACATTTATATGGGATTTAGAAAGTCAAACATTAAGCTAGTGCACACATTGTCTAGATGATTTTTAGGTTGACTCACCTCAACGTGAGGGCTAGCCTTTCGCCTGGACATATGCATCCTCTATTTGAGTACTTCATTAAATTATCCTCCACAAGGCTCAACAGTACATCAAATTGCTGTGGCGTCATTCTCATGTAATTAAAATAGGAATCTAAATCTGTTGATCTCATTTTTGGAATGAGATTGTACAATCACCATAGGCTTGTCTTTCACTATAAATTGGCCGCACCCACCATCTACGATAATTTTTTCTCATAATTTTACGTCTCAATGCCAATAACAGTAGAATCTTTTGCTTTCTCGATGGCTGCATTTTCATAACAAGATAATGAATTTGTGTATAGTGAAGAAAATAAACTTTCAAATGCATTTCCCGCCTTAGTCCGAATACAGGTCATAGGCAACCTAATAAATATAAATTTCCTTCCATCAACCACTTTGAATTTACAACTAGCGCATTCAATACAGTTCCTAAACACATGCTGCTGTCGGGCAACGAGCAAGCAGTCACATAGAAATTGTGTTTGTCGTGTTCTTTCTGCGTCTTTTGTTGTGTCGTGATGTTATTGTCGGGGCTATGTGACTCCGCCTTTACGGCGATGCCGATGCTAGTACGGCCTTAATTTAGGTTACTCTAACCTAACCTAAAATAAACTTACTTACGAAAAAAATTTAACGCAGTACTTATAACGTTTCTAGAAACATTTTTCATTATTAAACTATGTGTATCAAGTTTGGCCGATAGTGACTTAAAATTAACCTATTTCTGTTTTCAATGGAAACAGTATGTGTTCTCAGCTGAAACGTACAATACAAAACGAGGCTAAACAGCAGTCGATGAATTTACGGAGCTATTTTGGAATTTAGCGTGCTACTTCGCCTCAGTAAATTTTACAACATAAAAAATCCCGAAATATACTGGACTAACATGGTCACGTGAATAATTTAGTAACCTAAATAGTCGTTTCGGCCACAACTACAATGATATTTTTTAACAAGTCTTTTGTATCCTTACCAATGTTGAAAAATGAGTGAACCAAATATAGATGAGTATTCTGCTGTCTTATATATTTCACACATTCTCCTCAGTACGCGGTACGCGCATCACCCAAACTTCATCCGCAACAAGTGTAAACTGTAAAATGTAAACACCATAGAACAAAGACGTTAAGGCAACTAGAAAGATCAATGTTATGGGAGATGCAAAGCAACGCTAGGAGCAGCACTGTCGCGCCTTGCAGACGGCCGGAATGGTGATAGAAACTTATTTTTCATGTGTGTGGCAATGGAAACGCGAGTTTATTTTCATTTTTAAGGGCTCGTATGGATAAATGCAGGCTTAAATTAATGTATATAAAACCAATATTGAACACAACGAACTATTTATACAAACTATGAAATAAATTGTTTAATATATCCCATATTATTCATTGAAGTGTGCATTAGAAGCGACGCGGAATAAAGCCGCATGGAGAGTGTGTAGCAGAAAACGATTTTGTTATGCGGAAAATACAATTTACAAGAAAAAAATTAATACAATCTTTTTGGAAAACTACAAAATTGATAAAAATTTGTGCGCACGAAAACTGTCCGCTTAGAATGGTTATAGGTTACATAATGCTTGAAGGTTAGTTCATGCTGTTGTTACAACATATATTAATACTATCGTGATTGCAAATAGACTAATACTTTATATAAAAAGGGATATTATGAGCTTGTGATTTTAACGTTACTGGATATTTACGAAACGTCCTGCAAACGTAGCTCCGGAAAATTTTTTGTAACATTTTTTTGTAGGAAAAAATTTGCTTTTCAGAAATAAACATAAAACGGAAAATTACTTTTAATAAGACACGCATGCTAAATGTTTATATTTTAACGCTTACAAATGAATATACACGTCTACGACTATATCATCTCAACAATTTAGTATTCAACGAATTGATGAGGTTAGGCCTAACCTCGTTAGTTCTACATAAACCAGTTATAATGAAAGAAACGTGTTTACTACAATACATACAGAAATTGGAAAAGAAAATACACTTAGGTAATACAGAATTAGTTTGGAGAATACTGTTTATAATATGAATACAATTAGATTGGCAGAAGTTTCTATGTGTGTTAACACTCGTAACTATATTTTTACACTGTTACCTATTGACAGTGCTCTTTTTATACATATAGAAACATATTTTTAATAAAACTCTTTTATTTTTACAACGAAGAGCAGTATTTTTGCCACCTAGTATTTATTTATAGACATTAAATAGCTTCGCTACACACTTGTGCAATATAGTGTCTGCAGTCGGTACCACCATTCCGAAGGTTCAGAAGTTCACCACCAGATGTCAGCCACTTTGCTTTGCAATGTCTGCCACTTGAGCGCTGGTATCGCTAGTACACCAAACTGACCAATCACAGAGCTTTCCCGAGTTTTAAGTTAAATTAAGTTGATAATTTAAAACCAGAAATTGGTTGCGTTTCACTTTAAAATTAAATTAAACGACTAATACAATTTCCAAGTTTATTTAATTTTAATGTTGCTACGGTTTCGTATTTATCTGGTTTCTCAGCAATTGAAGCGAAACTATTGGCAGAAATTTTCCCTGTGCCAAACTCTCCCATAAGAAAATGTATTTTCTTCCAAACCTGTAGTAGAATTAACCTGGAATTAACCTTAGCCTAAAGTCAAGGAGTCGTCAGGCAATTAATTGAAGTTGAGTATTTAATCTGTTGTTGTATGAAGGATTACGCACTGTAGCTCATAATTATTGTTTCCACCGTTGAAGACAATATATTTTACACGAATTTCGGAGAGCAATATAATTTAAAACCATGGCGGTAGGAGTATACAGGAGATGGCATGTTGGGACTTCCTTGAAGTCGACGTATATATGCCAGTTTTGCGCAAACAATACATTATTGTTGACCAACACACAGCATCGAGTAGATCGGGTAAGGTTTTATAGCGCATCGTTTGGTATTGATACCGATTGATACTGTAGAATGAACAGATTAGAATGAAAACGGTTACGTGCATTAAATTCGGGTGTAAAGTGAGAACAGGTATGTGTAATACATCTGCTACTGTTAAAAAGGCCATGTTTTACGTTTGCATAGTGTAAATTATGTGGATAAACAAAAATGTTAAATGAACAGCAGAAACTAGCATAAATGTTAGTTTAACAATGGTGTCCTTGCACAAACAGTTGGCTATGTCACTAGATAAATAAACCTAGCGAACTAACCTGAAAATACAGCCACATATATTGTTTATTTACGCATATGTACGTCACTGACGATGTGCAACTGCTTGCTAATATAAATAAAACAAACAAATTTGCACACATAATGTTAAATGAATAGCAGAAACTAGCATAAATGTTAGTTTAAGAATGATATCCTTGCACAAACAGTTGGCGATGTTGGTACTCACAGAAATGTGTTTCAAAACGCATTCATGTTGTTGAGTTTCAATTTTATTTCAAAATATTGTTCTCCAGTCAACGTAGACTGAGATAAACACGACACATCTGCTATTCGATAAATCATTTTTACTCTTTTGCTCTTCAAACTTCGTGTAAAATACCTTGGCTCTTACAGCAGAAACAATGTTATGGTCTACAGTGACCACGTGTATAAATGTTCAATCAAAAGGGTACCTACAAATAAACTGACTTCAAGTGTTTGCCTGGGCAGTATTTGGCATGGCCACCCCCTGTAAAAAACGATCTATCGAATTGCAGATGTGCTTTGTTTAAGTTAGTCTACATTGCTTGGATAAAAAAAATTTAAATGAAATATGAACTTAACAACATGACTGCATTTTGAAACACATTTCAGTGAGTACCGACATAGCCCTACCATTTGTGCATGGAAACCATTGTTGAGCTAATAAGGCTAGTTTCTGCCATTTTTTAAACATTTTGTGTGCAAATTTGTTCGTATTATTGCTATTTCCAAGTAGGATGAACATGTACTAAAACATAGTACTGTACACTTAAAAGGTAGTAAACATGTTTTGTCACAGTAACACAACAATATTTAATACAGCTTCATATTATCATAACATGAAATCTGCATCTGATTTGACTTTAAATGAAATAGCTACAGTTAATAATGCTAAATTGGGTTGTGTTATCAGTGTGCTTATATTTGTAATAAGCTGCCAGCAGACATTAAGAAGTTAAAATAAATTAATATATTTAAAAGCAAATTAAAGGTATATATATATATATATATATATATATATATATATATATATATATATATATATATATATATATATATATATATATGGAACCAGTTCTGGTTATCTGATTTTTTTTCTTTGCAAATATTGTCATTAAGAATAAATATTGTTACAAGTTTGAGACATAAACCTTATTTGTGGGCAATTCCCATGAGTTCTTTTGGGATAGAGGTCTTATAATTATAAATAAAAGAGTTAAATTAAGTATTGGATTTAATAGCTCACAAAGCTATGAAATACACAAAACAGTAATCAACTATGACTCTCACAACACAATTAGTTATGCACACAATTACCACTGTGTCACAGACACGTTAATTAACTTTGACAATTAAAGCACAAAAAATGTCTACCATCAATTAATTAAACAGTACAAATCGCAATAAAATTCAGTCATATATTCAATCAACAGTCTCTCTCAAATAGTGACAGTGTACAACCTTAATAGTCCGCCGTGGTGATGAATCGTCGTGTGCTGCGCAGCACCCCGAGTGCACCGCTGTCTTCACTCTTGAGGTCTTCGGTTCGACTCCCGTCGCGTACCTCCTTCTTCGCCCGTCAGCCCGCCGCAGCAGTCCTCTTGGTTCGTCCAACACTGCTCGAAGGTAGCCGCCTGCCGCCTCACAGTAGACACTGACGTCACCAAGATGTCTTCACCAGTCTATCTCCACAACCATAGCACCTTCCTCTAGCACGACCAATAGCGAACTCTCCAGAATAATGTTTATAAAATTGTCTTCAGTATGCCATGTTTGGGTATGTTTTAGTATAAGAGCGAGTGTGTCAATTATTTTTGGTAAATTACTTCTGATTATATGACATATTTTATGGATATCGTGTTTTTTATTGTTTTTCTGTAATAGACCATCGTGCTGTCGGTTGTGTGTTAAATTTGAAATTGTTTAAAATCAAATACTTATCAAGTTTGTGCTTTATTAGATGTCCTAGCGTTCATAATGTGAGATTGTTTTTTTTTTTTTTGGTGTCCTCGAGTTTATATTGTGAATTTGTTTTTTTATTGGGTATCCTAGTGTTTACATTGAGAATTTGTTTTTTATTTGGGTGTCCTAGTATTTATATTGAGAGTTTGTTTTTATTGCGTGTCCTAGTGTTTGTATAGAGAGCTGTTTTCGAGTAATTCTGTATACATATCTTCAGGCTGTCACAATATTATCTACTCAGCAAAGTACTGCCCAGAAGAGAGCCGCTAGCGGCATGCCGGAATTCCAGATGCCGGTTTGATGTCTTTTGCCGGCAACAAGCAGTGTGAACGGCCACCGAGCATACTAGTGACTAGCATACAAGGACTTGTATAGTAGCTAGTGCGGGATAGGGACGGTTCTATTTTTAATTATTATATTTCTTGTACTAGTCGAATATAATGAAATCATTTTTATGCACGCGCGAATGTTATTGAACAAAATAGCTCACAAATACGAAGCATTTTTAAATAAATAGTATCTTAGCTGAACAAAATATGCTATTAAAAGAACATTTGCTGATCGTGCGTCATGTCACTTTACAACTGAGACAATAATTCCATTTTTTACATTTTAAAGCTTATTTTTCGTGCAGGTACGATAAGTATTGCACTTATTATCTCCAATACTCGAAATGCACCCTTAAAATATGTATCCAAAGTTTTATTGGTGTACACCTGATTGTACGAGAAAGTTGGCCGTGCGAACTAAACAATCAATTTGGTAGGATACTAGCTAGAACACTAGCTACTGTTCTCTTTCTTGAACATATTTGATGCTCACTTTCATGTACAAGAAAGATGCCCGTGTGTACGGGGTTAGGTGTCATACAAAAGAAAGTGGGCCACTGCATGTTTAACGACAGCTAACATGTGTCTGGAAAAAGATATATTGCCGGTAATGGGCCGATATCTTTTTCTTATGGTTGGTTGAGTGTTATAAAAAAAGACATCTGACCGGTATCTTTATCATGACAGATTGCCAGTGTCTGGAAAATGCCATCATGCCATAATAGGCGGATATATTTTTGGCGATTGTCGGTTCAGTGTCGGAAAAAGACAGCGGGCCGCTGTCTGTTAAACGACAGCTAACCGGTGGCTGGATAAAGAAAACCTGCCGATAACTGGCCGACGTCTTTTGATTCAACATTTGTTGATTGTCGGAAGAAGGACATTAGGCGGGTGTCTTTTTAGAGACTGCTGACTGGTGTCTGGTAAAAGACAAGACGCCGGTGTTGGCCCGCTGTCTTTTTGTGTTCTGCAGACACTGGAGGACAGTTCAGACAGCCGACAGTTTGTGTTTGCTGGGTATGAACTGTCGTAGTGTTTATATAGAGCAATGTTTTCTGAGTAATTCCATATACAGAAGCTCAGTCCCTTTAACATTTTAAAGTATAGTCTTCCCTTGAAATATTGCAATTTCTAAAACCTGTATATTAAATTTTTTGATTAGGAAACGCCTCAAATAACCCAATTTCGCCCCCCCCGAACTCCCCGTTTTTAACGTGGAGTGTGGCATGTTACCCCCTTCTCCCGAAACCGGAAGCTGGATTTGCCCCTGCATACAATAAAACAAAACAAAACCGATAAATGTCATGCAAGGTATATCACAAGAAAAGGAAGTAGGCCTAAGTGATGGACTTGCCATTGGGCTGTCATCCAAGGCAAGTCAATAGACAATTAATTTTTATTAGATACCTTGTTCAATTTATGTTCATCTTTCCATGTTTTGCCAAATTATGCCGGTACGTTATAGTTAATACTCTCGTCTGTACTTAACTCTGCATTACTGAGTTTTACAGGTAACAGTTAAATAGTATAAGTACTCAATTTGTGATGGGTCTAACACAAGTTCTCGAATTTTCATTTGTTACAAGAAATGTTAAGTTTATTTTACACAAAATAGCAATGGAGTTGTAAACTTTAGTTATACATAATGCTAGCCTACGTAAACCACGTTGGCCTCCTATCATGTGGCCACTATCATGTCAACCTTTGCCAAAACAGTTTACATAGTCCGACCTTGACCATAACACCCAGAACCTATATTTAAATATTCATACCTTATAAACCTCTGAGAGCAAGTTAACAAATGAAACCTACGAGTCTCCTACACAAGACACAGAATTTGTTAATATACCGAACATCTATTTTTGTGCATGATACCTGCGTGAATTCATCATAATTCATCACAATTTCTAGTTTGGAAATACCACCGCACGGGATTTCTACACTAACCACAAGTTTGGCTGACATCCATTTTCCCCTGTCGTATTGCTTTTGGCAAACGTATGTACAAAATTACGATATAATATGTTTACAAAAAGTTGCTACGTTAGCATAGATGCAGTAAAATTGTAACACATTCAGGATTTTAACTGTGAATATTTTTACGACCCAAATAATTTTGTTTATATTAAAAACATTAAGTTATAGGTTAATTATTTTAGTAACAGTTTATTTCAAAATGTCTTTTCCTCGTACATCAAACGTTGCTGTGCTATTTCTTGTGTTAGACCTCGCACGACATTTATCGGTTTTGTTTGTTTTTTATTGTATGCAGGGGCGAATCCAGCTTCGTGTTTCGGGGAAAGGGGGAACATGCCACACCTCATGTTAAAAACGGAGGATTCGGGGGCAAAATGGTGCTATATAAGACGTTTCCTAACCAAAAAATTTAATATACAGTTTTTGGAAATTGTAATATTTCAAGGGAAGACTATGCATTTAAATGTTAAACGGGCTGGGCCCTTCGGTCCCATCTGGATCCATCAATGCTTGTATATAAAAGTATCTAGTAATTATGTTCTTATACGGTAGCTAGAGTATTGAAATACTGTTCTATGTTAGATACTTTTTGAAGTACTCTTGTTTTTTTTTTTTTTTTTTTTTTTTTTTTTTTTTTTTTTTTTTTTTTTTTTTTTTTTTTGTTGAAAACTGATTTTTTTTCCACACGGCAGAAATTTGATGCATATATTTACTTTTGTGACTGGCTTTTATAGTTTTTTTTTTCATTCACGTGAGATATTTTATGTTTTCACATATAGCTTTTTTTTTGTTACGTGTCTTTTCCAGCTTCTTTAAAACTTGGCATTGTTTTACGCCTTAAGTGACTTTTCATGTTTACTACAGGACATTTTAGTGGTATTCTTCACATGCATCAGGTGTATTTTTCCCCTGAATAACTCTTTCACTTATGTTTTTCATCACGTAGGAAGTACAATACATTTAGTAAAACTCCCTTCTTCTCCACTATGTGTCGTAACAAAGCTTCTTTAGGTTTAAAACTTTTTCAGTCATTTCTTTTCTTTCTCGTGTAAGGTGTGTCAGGGCTGACCCAATTATTTGAATTAATGTAATTGAAATATTCTTTCGGGCTTGTCAGGTTATGTAATTGTTTAATTAAGAAGGCAGCAATATTATTATTTGTTACTCTTTTGTGAATGTAGTGGCAACCAGTGCAGTTAAGTATTGAAACGGACCTATGTGTGGGTACAGGCCGTAGTGAAATATTGCCAGATTGTTATATAATGAGAGGAAAACTACTAGGGTGTTGTAATTCGAAAGGCTGCCACTTACTGGTAAAACCAGTATTATCCGACTGAGTATGACGTAGACGGGAGTCAGAAAACACATTGCAGAACATCACACCACGCACACATCAGAAATATTAGTTTTACATAAGAATGTTGCATAAGGTGTCCGGGTAGTATGACCACTGTAGGTAAATACCTGCGTAATGGCCGCTGGCCGGACATAGTCCATCGTACACCGACGAACTTGCGACGAGATTATACGATTGATCCTGGATACTGAAGATGCATCTCAGCTTAGAATTAGTGGCTGGAGGACATCGCAGCAGGAGATCTGCAGCTCATTCTGTCAAGTGTTATGTTGTTTACACATTAGTAAGCAGTAAAAGCCGTAAAAATGAGCGTACATAACTGATAGGTTACTGCATATGTTCAGCCAATAATAACAGACTTCGAATATTGTAATTTCGTTTTATCGAATGCTGTGTTAAAAAAATTTAGTAAAATAATGAGAAAAAAATTATTGCGAATTATATGAACGAGGTTACACTAGTATTTACATGGTAAATTACGTTTATTTTATAAGTTACCAGATTATAGGGGTTATCGAGTGAAATACGAATGGCATTATGGGAATACTGAACGTTGTTGTGTTTGGTTAAACGTACAATTTCCAATGCCGAACTTAAGCAGTAAGCGATAACAGTTGAATTGTGCATGCTTAGGTAAATATGTCAATGGACAAATTTTTAACGTTCTACTTATTAAATGTTAAATTGTGTAAATCCCTTTATGACAATCATTAAAATAAAGCCGTGGGTTGTTTTTGTTTTATGTTTACAATTGAGTATGATACTTTGCCCAGATTTATTTCACAGATTTTTGGTCTCCTACCAATTGAAGATTGAGGTAAGGTTGGTTCCCAAGAGAACCACAAGAGTTTTTTTGTGTTACATTCAGGCTAAGTTTACAAGGCCGTAGATCACCCCAACTGGAAGCTGGTATTTCGAGTAACCTTTGTGTAATATTCCTAGCTTAGTAGAGTAGTAATTCCGGGGTACATTCCGATACGTTACCGCATATTTTAGTAATTGAGGAATGTCCGAATAATATTTATTAAGTACTAATAACCTGTAACCAGTGAGTGTTAGTATGTGTACTATTGAGGGATTAATTGACTACTTAAGGCATTTCGGCACGTACTTGAATATATTGACAACAATATGTCTTGTCTACACATCGTCTTTAACCCAGGTGTAAGCCCCTAGCGACCCCTTCCCTCCTCCTGCGAGCCTGTACCACTCTCCTTACACTTCTCCTTCGTCTTGACATCTCAGGAAGTCTTAATTATAGCTATAATTGAATATAACTATAACGAATATTGGCAGCGTGTCTACCTCTCTTTCTTTAGATCAGGTAGCACCACCACATATTCCTTACATCCCCTCACACATCCGGGGTTCGATTTAGTACCGAGTGGTGGCGTGACAACCTCATCGGTGTCGTGTCGCGACACGAACTTACACTATGAATTAACAAAGTCGTCGTCAGTAGCGTCACCGGAATTGCGCTGACTCGGCAATTAATTAAAGTGGCATGACCGACGAAATTCCAGGAGACAACGAAGTTAGTCTGTACAACACGACACTATCCTTGAAGACGAACAAACACAGGCGAACAAGTCGTCGCCATAGAAAAAAGGCCGCAGACACGTTTGTTGTAGCCTGTAACTTACCTTGAATTTAGACTTCAAACTTTAAAACTACCTAACTTGAATTTAAAAAAAAATCTTAAATACATTTCATTTGATCCTATCCTTAACATTACACGCCCATTAATCTTAGAAAATGTACAAATTCATAACTATATATATATATATATATATATATATATATATATATATATATATATATATATATAACTCGATTTAATTATTAATTTTATATAACATGAGAAATCAAGTGAATAAATACATTTGACATTTTTTTTAATGGGTTCTAATGTTTGAGTTGTAAGGCCATTTAAAGGTCAAGGTCAAGTAATATGCTTGGTGAGAAAATTTATTTTTTATATTCAAGTTAATTTTAAGTTCAAAGACTGAAGTAAATAAACTGTTGCTATGGACACGTACGATATCATGTTGTTGCAGATCTTATTTCGTGTTTTATTGGAGAACGTTCAGAACCTGGAAGCTCGCGGGCTCTTAAGGTCGATTATTGGTCGCACACCTCTTGCATCTTCATCTCTAAGCTAAAAGCTCTAATCTTGCGCCTGTCTTCACCTCGAGAACTACTGTTGAGAAACATGTGTGTGTGGCTCGCATTAATTAAGAATGTAGGAGGGAAAGACAGAGCGGGCTGTTATAAGTGTGCGAAATTGATACGAATATTTGCACAGAGTTAGAAAGATATTGCATATTTCTAACAATGTAAATATTGGCGAATAAACCATTAATCCATTGAGTAAATTGTTTACTCAGTGGTAATAACTGTACAGTATACAATTTTTAGTGAGTGTCGTGAAGGGGAAACTGGTTTGCTAAGAGGCGAATGTAGTCAAAATGTTGTTTAAATTCAAATATATTTATGAGACTTTGATGTAAAATTGGAATTTTAAGTAAATATTTTATATAAAAAGGAAATGGAACTTTTCTTTGTTGTATAGGCCTACATAAAGTACATTGGAATGATTAAGAAGTAAATTTCATAATTAGGATTTGAATTTCGTAAGTTTTTCATTCTAATCGTACTGAGTAAGAAATACGCAACATTTATGTTAGAAGTGGAACGGGGGTTTTATTCATAAAATGTGCAAAAATCAATATTTCGTAAAATTAAAATGCTTTTCGTACCAAAATACACTGCTTACAGTTTTTGTAGAAACATTTGGTTAATAATGTTATAACATGGATTTCAGGAAAATAATTTATAACTGTTATAGAGGGCAAAGAAAAACCATATGAAGGCCAAAAATATTTATGCAGAAGAATGAGATTTTGGCATTGTTTTAAGGGACGACAGTTAGGTATGCCTGTTTCAATATTTGTTAACATTTTCAATAACATAAAACATTAAGTTATTAAAGGGTTATATTTTTAAAAAGCTTGACAATTCGACAGAAATTAAATTAACTAATGTATTAAAAAACTAAAAAAAATTGCGTATTACCTTCTTTCATAGCCAATAATTTATAGAAAGAATAATCACCACACTTATGATTTATGTACATTCGTTTAATGCACTGTAAAAGTATACAACTTGTTCCAGAACGAACGGACGTCGTTGTTGCACCTGAGAAAACATAAATATCTAAGATGATATGCCCTATACAACTATTTGATCAGACCCACCGATAAGCAGTTATGAATTAAAATAGTAGCCAATCAGGTGCGCGCTACAGCGGCAAGACGACGTTGAAGGTGAGTGATTAGTGTCTGCGAGAGTGAGACGCGAGAGATACAGCGGCACGTGTGCTAGTGTGGGCGTGTGCGAATGATTGCGCGCACCTGATTGCCTACTTATTTCAATTCATAACTATGTATCGGTGCGTCTGATCAAATAGTGGTAAAGGACATTTCCTCTTAGATTTTTACATTCTCTCAGATGCAACGACGGCGTCCGTATGTTCTGGGACAAGTTGTATATGAATCGAAAACCTTCCTCTTTACTACGAGGAGATAAGACAGTTTATTTCCCATCCTTCAGCATAATGCGAGCGAATAAATTACCTTACTGTCTCGCCACAGTGAAGAAAGAGTAGATTGTAGATAGCAAACCATACGAAGGTTCGAGTATTCTGCTGATATGCACTGCTTCACGCCGGTTTGAATTAAGTTCATTCATTCGAAGGTTGAACAGACACGTACAACTTACCCAAGTTTCAAGGTTATACTGTCTATTATAGAGATGATGATATATCGCGGGAATACTTGACTGTTTGCTGAGTTTCAACATGCGTTCAGCTTATCTAAACAAGACTGGCTTTCGCTTGTACGTTGAACTGTTAGCCCATTTGACTTGGCCAATAAAAATCCCGGTATTGTAACATTCGACGCCTGTTACTGGTCTGCAGGCAGCTACGCTGCGTCAACGTTTATCGCCCAATCATATATGTTGCATGAAACTGCAGCGTATTCAAGGGTATGTTTTGCAAAATATTTTCCTGACGTACCACCATTTCTATCTATTATTTGATACAAGAGTGAGAAGTGGAGAAAAAAAGTTTGACAAACATAATATATCTCTCGCCCCTCCGCCTTATGTCATGCTGCGATAGAAAATGTCTCAAATCAAGTGATATTTCATTATAAATACCAATTTCAATACATCTATCACATGTGCTTGTAATTAACTTCATGATGGCCAGATTACCTGAATGACGGGTAATAGTTAACAATTAATATTATAATTTTCGTTCCTTGATTAAACTGTTTGTTTTTGACACTTGCATTTATTACCTCATTTTACTTAATATAAGTAAAACCTCCTTTTGTAGTAAAGATTTTGTTTAAACATAATAACACTCAGCAGGTGCATGTCTTCACAAAACTTATGAGTAGGGCCATGCACTTTCCACGAAAATAATTATACCCCACTTTGTTTCAATGCATTACGTGCAAATCTTCAGCTATGATTCATAGTTATTGGCAGTGTGTCTTTGTGAAGTGATATCTGTCATTTGACTGTGCCAATCACAAGAAGGTTGCATCAACATCACACGTCTGTGATCAGCAAGGTAGAACCTCAAGACACGTGATCGTTAAAACATCCAATCACTGTCTATGAAGCAGAATTACAGATGTGAGCATAAGACACTGAAACAAACTGGGGCTAAATTGTTCCCGCGGGCGCTCCCTATGACGTACTGCAGCTTCTAGAATGTTCGTTCACCTTTACCGTAGACAAAGCTCGGTTCCCGGGCGGGAGCAAAACACAGTTCTTATTCTGAGTTTGCTATTAACTAAAAACATCTATGGAAACATTCTGTCATTGAGCTGTTTTCACTGTGTAGTTAACGACAAAAAGTCCTTTAAAAATGCAACCTGAGTGCATAATATCGTTGCGATACGACGGTCGCACGTTTGCATCCTACAGTATTGATGTAAAAACACCGCACGCAACTAGACAGAGGTCGATGATGTACAATGATTATCCTGTAAATGTTCGCTTGTATAAGATTTTGTGCATTAAGGACGATACTCGGAACACTTGTTGCTCTAAGTCTATAGCGTATTTTTTTTTTTTTCGCAGAACTACCAGTCTTACTCTACTGCTATTCATGGACCCGACTGTATTAAGGAGACAGTCATCACCACGCCTGCACAGCCCAGCTGCGGGACACACATCAAAGAGTCTGAGGGCGACAAAGTGTCTGTATCAGAAGCCAGGATGCAGTCTAATGTGGGGCACGGTAGACAACATTTTTCATTGTAATTTTTATATTTTTATCAGGTTATCATTTTAGAAATTAAGACAGAACTAGTGACTCAAATCTGCTCTTATGAAATTTATTTAGATCTTCTGTCTGCATACGGCTCGTCAGAGTAAAAATTTACATGTTACGGCTTTAAGGACGACACTTAAATCAACTCACACACCAAACTAGAATAGTAATAGTAATAATAATAATAATAATTCACAGTGAATAACGGCGTTACAGGCTACACGATCTTCTATATCAAACCACAAAATAAAACACTTTCACATTAAAAAAATTCTTACAATTATTACGTTTTTAATTTAAATTTCAGGATTTTTATTTAAATATATATTTTTTTTATTTCTTGTTAATATATAGGAGAACTTATAGCCTGCAACATCGTTATTCATTATACGTTTTAACAGTTTGTTTTGTGAGTTGTTTTTAGTGTCGTCTTTAAATCCGTAACATGCAAATTTTGGCTTTGACGAGTGAGCCATCAAGCAAAAACTATTATACATAAAAAAGTTTCATAATGAGAACATTTTAGCAATAATTTTTATCTTAAATAAGAAAAAATTATCAGCAATATAAATACAAACATTAAATGCTGAAAACTTTTGTCTGTCTTGTTCTAAATATACGCCTTCGAATCAAGGCAGCCTACTATATAGAGTACCTCATCCACGTACGTCGGTGCCCAGAAGCTTAACAAATTATTTCGTCTCACCTACGAAAGTCTGTGCACCCATCTCTACAATCGAACCAGCGACCTCCCGCCGGCAGTGGAGGCATCTACGACCAAAGATGATTGTCACCTGTACTGAAGTTGGGGGAAAAATACATTCAGCGGAGTTGACAACGCAGCTGCTCCTGTCACCATACTAGCTGCCAGGACATATAATTTTGATGCAGATAATTCCGCTCGATGGAGATCAACTATGAATGCAGTCACATCAATGCGATGATCTGTGCTGTGATATTGTGATATGTAAGAGACATTTATGTTCCCTGATAATATATATATTTTTTTTTTTTAGTAATGGAAGAACTTCTTTCTAATTCTGTAAAATGCTTGTGTGTTTGTCATGACTGATGGATACTATAAGAAGACTGTGTATAATTTTTGCAAAAGTTCCTGTGTTTTAATGTAGCTGTGTGCAGATTTAACTGAACAAATGTTTTATTTATGGTAGGCCCTATTGTAGCCCCTTCTACATTATTAATACAAAATCAATATTTTAATAGTTTACTAAAGTATTGGTTCAAAATATGTTGTAGTAGGCAATTATAGGCTCCCACACAATATTATACTGTTATTGGAATTACTACTAATCAATAAAAGTTTTGCAATACATCTTATTCGATGTAAATGAATTAAAAATTGATATAATATACAGGTTGTATTTGAAATGAGTTTACAGGTCAACGGGGTGATGTAGACGACGCCGAGACAATTACGTTGATATAGGACACGTAAGGTCGGACACGTCTGGAAATGCCCGAAAAGTGGCTCACAAAATTGAACGTGACGGCACATGCGAACAGCTGCCACGTTGCTCACACAGCAGCAACGGAGTTATTCTCGTGCATCGACCAGA
>PNEQ01105450.1:0-33086 GCA_003012365.1 Medauroidea extradentata | reverse complement strand
CATTTTCATGCTAAAATATGTGATACTTTGGGTGCAAGAATCTAAAAATCCATTGTGTTCATTGCAACGGAAAAATTCAGATAGAAACTTTGATGTATTAGTGACAAAATAATGTAGCGATTTTGTGATAGAGATATTAGTTCATTTTGGAAAAATTATTTTCGAAATCACTGCAAAACTACCAGGCATGGCCTTAATATTATGTCATAAAATGATAAGAGTCAGATCTGAATGTCTCATGGAGGCGAGAAGACTACATGCCAGTTCAGTGACATGCGCCTAGAGGCTAGTGTGAGGTGGGATGTCCGTGCTGTGTCGTCCTTACAACCTCTGCACTTCTAGGCCTCGAACGCGTAAAATATGTCCACCCAAGCGGCCACCTTAAGGGCGTTCACGTGGTAAAAGTGCATAATTTTATATTTTCACGACAGTATTCGTTTTATAGACGTTACTTGTGACTACTTTTTCCACGCGCAAAATGTTTTTATATCTCATAGTATTTCCATAGCGGCATGTCAAAAGTCAGAATTTAAAAGTTACGGGAACATAGGAATATGAAAACCAAGTGACTTACTCGAATGAAAGTATGTACACTGAAATTATATATTATGGGCCGTATGCTAAAATATTTAAAAACCCACAACAATGTCCTTTTGTCTTTTTAAAATATTGCCAGAATTTCAAAAAAGCAAAGTGTAAGCAAACATAAATGTAAAAAAGCTAAGAAATTTGAGCACAGAGACTGTTCTTGTATAAATTCTAATTGTCGACAAGCACTTTAATTTTCAAGCACGTTATAATGAAAGAATTTATGTGCCAACAAAGCCCCTGTTTCTACTTATTCCTGCTTCCACCGAATACAGTATAAAAAAAGTGCAATAATTACATTATACAAACAATTTATATAGTAAACTCACAAATATAAGGCAGCCTACCAGCTTGTTTACAGTTAACAGCAATATTTGTATCTATTATTAAAAATTCAAAGAAGGCACATACACCCCCACTGTGTAGCATATATGGTACAACCCTGAATGCACAGAGGTCAACATGCAATTATATGTCCACGTCCACTTCCACAACAACAAAAACAAAGGTATTCAGACCAGTATCGTGCACAAGTGTGATAGATGCAACAGTGAGTGTTTACTGCGGTACAGAAGTCAACATAAACTTCGAGTCTTTCGTCAGTTGTAGAAGAGACGTTGCAGTGGACACAGTGAAACTGGTGCGGTTTCTGGATACAGTACACGTGTATTGCAATACATAATTCGATAGCGTGACATGGATCCAAAAAGAAATGAAATATCAGTGGAGGTGAGGAAAAATATCATTGAGCTCAGCAAAAAGGGCTTTGCACTATGTAAAATTGGGTAAATTGTTATAAGGAGCCATGCACGTGTCCAGACCGTTAAAAGAAACTACAATGATAGAGGAAGTGTAGAAAACAAAGCTAGATGTGGAAGACCAACAAAATTATCTAACAAGGAGCACCGGCATATCATTGAGCAGGTGAATGCACATCCCAAAATTACAGCCACGGAGCTGGCGGTAGATGTCGCAAATACTAGTGGAAATATTGTTCATCCCGTCACAGTACAAAGACTTCTGAAAAATCACGAGTTTCAAAGTAGAACAGCAAGGAAGAAACCGTTCATAAGCATGGTAAATTAACAGAAGCACCTAGACTTTGCAACTCTTCATCGAAGTAAAGAATCCATATTTTGGAATACAGTGCTGTTCACAGATGAGAGTAAATTCAAAATCGTCCAGTGTGGTAGAAAGTAAAAGGTGTGGCGAAAACGGAAAGAAAGTTTGAAAAAGAAAACTCTTGTCCCAACAGTAAAGTATGGTGGTGGACATATTCTTGTGTGGGGTTGCATGTCTGGAGCTAGGGTTGGGAATGTAGTATTTATTGAGGACATTATAGATAAATTGAAGTATCTCACCATCCTGAAGGAAAATTTGAAACAATCTGCTGAGCAACTGGGACTAGGAACAGACTGGGTGTTTCAGCAAGACAATGACGCCAAGCACATGGCTACTGTACAATGTACCAAAATAGTTGCATACACCTCCCCAGTCACCAGGCGTCAACCCAATTGAACATCTTTGAGGAGAACTAATGCATATGATAACAAAATACAAATGCGAAATCAAAGATGATTTGAAAGCTGCCTTAGTGGAAGAGTGGAATAAATTTACATCTGCGGACGCAAAAAAAAATCTGGTGCAATCTATGCCGCGACGTTTCAAAGCTGTGATAGAAGCAAAAAGTGGAAATACAAAATATTAAATCGTCCCTGAAAGTGTAAAACATTTAAGTGTATGTTTACTTTTGTACCAGAACGGTCTTTCATTTGTATGCTCAAGATGTCAGTATATGGAACTATTATTAATTATGCAGTATATATGTTGTTTTTCAGTTCCTAAAATGCCTGTTCATGTCACAGAAAGTGAATACATATTATTTTCGTGATTGATTTTTAATTGCAGTGTTATTTTTAGAGTGTATTTAGACTTTAGTGTCCGACTGTATGTCTATGTCTATGGTTCTTACGCTATAAAAATTAATTTTATACCAATGACAAAGCTTTTACTGCGGTTTTACAAACTTCTGTTAATGTTAAGAAATATTCCTTGTAAAATTATCAGCTTACAAAGTTACAAGGATTTCCTTTGCAAAAAAAAAAAAAAAGATTTGTAGTCTACCAACATTACAGGTTCGCCTGAAATTACATAGTGTTATAAACATCACATTCTTTGGAATACATAAGATAACATTTTCATATAACTTCAAAATATAAAGTATCAGTTCTGATTCAAAACTATTGTTAGACATACACAAACAGGAGATTCCGCGCGTACAAAGTCGCATTAACGAACTCTAGTCCGACGCTCGTCAGCAGCCAAACAGCAGATAACAACTTTTTTTTTAAATGACGCAAATTAGCACTTACCACTGTCGGCAACGTATAGGAATGAACATGAAATACAGATGAAGTTCAACTTACCTGGAACAAAGAGAAAAACTCTATTAGCATACTACAAACTTCATTAATGAAAAAAGAATGAAAATATCTGCAGTAATCTCTACATGATGTTTCAAAAAACATTTTACAAACTTGCAGGGTGATTACCTTACATAAAAAAAGTTCATATAAGTATAGGTGCTGAAATTCTTAGTTTTTTATTTATTAATAAATGTTCAGTGTTAATGTGTTGCAAGGTAACCTGTAGTAAAATCAGTGTTCTTAGATTACTGAATTATGTTATCGGTACAAGTATGTTGATGCCCTCATTTTTATCCTCTATAGCGGATGTGGGAGTATTTGACAGAATGCGACACTGCATGACTCGACATGTGCATGTGTGTGAGGAAGTAAGTGGATGTCTTTACGAACATTTACGTGTGTTTATGATGATATGATAGTTTCACAGGTACTAATATCATAAACTCGCGGTAAATGTGTTATACTGCACTGCCATCATTTTCTAGGCTAAGTTTAGAATTTCACTGAGAAGTTAGTTTAACGCGTTATATTAAAAATAATAATTTTTATATAAACAATTATTTAAAATTTTTTTTCTCTTGCATTGTATTGTCATCCAGTTCTAAGGTATGTGCCAAGTTTCATGTCTCTGACTAATCGGAAAGTTGGTTTAAAACCTATTGTAAAATTTGTATACAACATACACAGACAGACAAAAAATCGAGTAATAAAACCCTATATGAATGCACTGTTCTTTGTTAACGAAGACCCTATTGTTACCGAACACACTAACAAACTGACCGGAAAGCAAATGAATAAAAACGTCTTAAAATTATTACTCCCATCTCCCTCAACTTCGCCACTGTACTTAAGCCGTAAGTAAATAAATAAAAATAATATTTTTAAGGATGTAAAATAATTATGTACATTCTTAATCTTCTGCTCCCACGTGTTTCTATAATATTGTGTTGGCTCTTGAAACACACGCAATAGTTTTAATGTGAGAAACCAAATGGCAAACAACATTTTGGAACCTATAAACGAGAACCTTAATTATAATATTATAGAAACAATTAATTCATATCTATTTTATAAATTACTATTCTATGTGTTGTTGCAACATAAAGTCTTGTAACCATGATTGTGTTGTAAATGTTGAGTTGTATTTTATAAAGCACTGGCAGAGCGCCCGCGGCTTTGCTCGAGTGTATCTCATAGCAGATAATATTTACTTCAATTGAAAAACATCTTTGTATACTCAGTCACCAAGTGTTAGGATGATAAATCTGCTAGTTGAGTTAACTCTGCAGCAGGGTAAGTAGTTATAGCTGTCCACGCGAAACGCAGTCTGAAGTTTGTCCTGCCACTAACAGCGACTTCGCCTGGGCCATTTATAGTCACCTTAATGTTGACGTTGTGAGGTAACTACAGACTCTTTATTGTAAAAGGGTCTTTAGGTGTCGAAATTCGAAAAATCTTAGTTATATGTACAAATATCCAAGTGAAGTGAAAATCACAAAGACAGCCCTTTCACTCAAAGAAAAATCGTTCATTCATTAAAAATCACACATCACTCCTGTACAGTACTGAGAGATCGAATTTTGAAAATTCTTAAAACCTTTTTATGGCCATTTACGTAATCAGCATCCTGAAGCAAAAATAAACTGAATATCTCGATGAGTTCGATATATATCGACGATTTATCTAAAACACATTCCAGGTCTTTTCACCTACTAAGAGACTGAATTTCGAAATACCCTTGTATCACATTTTAGACTACTTTATTGATGTCTCTTGGACGTGAAAACACGACAATAGCCCATTGAGTTCAAGATATACCGGCTATTTACTAAAAACACATTTCATCACTTTTCACCCCTTTTCACCTCCTTAGGTGTGGAATTCCGAAAAATCCTGAAATAACTATCCAGGCATTTGAGTAAGCATCAGTCCTAAACAAAAATCACGCTAATATATATATATATATATATATATATATATATATATATATATATATATCAATGTGGTAAAAATATATATTCATTGTGAATTGAAAACACAGTTTACTCTTTTTTAAACCTCTTTAGGGCCGAATTCGGAAAATGGGCTAAATTCGATATATATATATATATATATATATATATATATATATATATATATATATATATATATATATTATTGGTATTTGGAATATTTACAAAAGCATCAATCTAAAGCAAAGGGCACTTCGATATATCGATTGGAAATATAGTAATAATCTAAAACACATTTCACGTATTTTCACGTTCTTAGTTCTTAATTAAAGGATTTCTAAACGTCTTGGAGTCCTGTCATATACGTTTGTATACGTAACTAATTAAAGAAAAAATAACTACGATAGTCAATTGTGTTTTAGTGGTATAGACAATTCATAAAAACACATTTTGCCAATTTTTTACTGCTTGGGGATCGAATTTCAAAAAATCCTAAAACTAATTTTTGGGTATTTACGTAAGCAACATTTTGAATGGAATACCAACTCTCTATCCCTGCGGACTCGATAGATATCGATAGTTAATTGGAAACACATTTAAGGTTATTCACTCTCTTAAATGTTGACTTTCGAAAAATCCTTAAATTGGCTAATATGCATTTTTTGTGTGTGTTCTATTAAAGTAAAAATCTCGATGATAGGCCGTCGAGTTCCGGCTCTATCAAAGTTCCTTCGGAAACACATTTCACCCCTTTAATCCCCTTAGAGGTCGAATTTCGAAAAAAATCCCTTCTTAGTGTTCGCCCACAACCGGAGAGGAACCCACACAAAAAAATTTCACGGTTCTAGGTTCAGTGGTTTGGGCTGCAGTTTGATACGTCCGTCAGTCAGACAGTATTCTATTTTATACATAGAGATTAGGAAACGTGTAAGGTAATATTTTTCAATATTTTACTTGGCTTTTTATTTTTCCGAGTAGTCTCTGGATCGGCCATTGCCACTATGCCCCCCTCCTCTCTTTGGATCCGGCCCCGATTGCAAGATCTGTATGCGAGTTCATATACAGACTCGACGCATAAAACTGAACCTAGAGCCTCCCTTACTAAACATTAGATTAAAAATAAGACTCATGAAACAACTTCGCAGGTAATTTAGTTCGTAACGACCACAGAGATGTAATTAATTATACTCTATTGCTGTAACAGGCTTACCGCCAAAAACTTGGAAAGGTCGCCGCCGCAGATATTTCCGAGCTGCGAGCAGTGAAACTTGCTTGGCAGCGCGCGGCGGGAAGAGGATGCACGTGAGATGAAATAGTATTGAGTGAGTGATAGTCATTATCTTGAATACTACTGACGAATTTTAGACACCATAAATACATTTTTGTCTTTACTGTTGTCACAGATCGAATTTCAGTTAGAAAAGTCTTCTTACTTTTTTACTGCATTTCGATCTGTAACAAAAGTAACGGAAAATATAGATTTATTGTGTCTAATATTCTATCAATATTCATTCTATTCCGTAGTTATATTAAAGTTCCAAAAAAATTTCCAGAAGTAAAGTTATGACACAAAACACAAAATTTCAAGATGGTGACTATTACTCACGCTTACAACACCGAGGAACATAATAACCAACGTTACAAAAGTAGGTGCCACGTGGAATAATAGCTAAACAGTTGCATTCTTGGCTGCAGTGGCACTGGAGCCGCGGGGACAGCCGGGCGGTGCCCCCCCCCCCCTCCTTCGCCGTCTAATGTGCGGGATGTTGGCAAAGTAGGGCCTATATGTTTTGCCTCCGACCTTACTTTTAGGGTATACGTAATACATTTGTGAATTTATTTGAAAAAATATATATTTTTGGCTATGACGGTTAAACACAAAATTTATGTTCGGAAACATATAAAATGCACCATTTTGTACCTTAAAATTAAAACATTTACGGGGGGGGGGAACCCCGGACCACCCTCATTTTTTTTGTATGTGTATATTCGCAACATACGTGAGTCTCTGCCCCCTCGCCGCTCCAACCCCCTCCCCCCCCGCACCATTTCCAATCAAATTTTCGCTCCGGCGCCTGACTATCCGCCACTTCGAGATGACTGTTAAAACGGTCGTCTGTTTGAACGTGTTATTGCTGTTAGAAGTTAAGAAGATAGGAACGATTAAAGGAACTTGAAAGGCGCTTGCCTAATGGCCGTGTGTTTGTGTGAGTGAGGCACGGTGCCAAGGGCGACGTTGACCGGCTCATCTGGTGCGGTACTGCTTCTACCGCAAGACACTGAAACAGTCTGCAATGGTATCGATTAGAACCAGTGATTTTTGATGAAAAGAATTCTGCAACAATTTGTTTCAATGCCTTATGTGTACATCTGTTTCTCTGCTTCATGGTCGGTGATTGGAAGTTTTTAACTTTCGGCGTCTCAGGGGCCCTACCCGCAAACCACGGACGCGGTGTCGTGGTAACATTGCTCTGGTAGGTGCAGTCAAATGTGCCACGCCTCTGCCCTATTATATTCTGCCAATAACCACAAACCAGAATTGCAGGTGTGCACGTAAAGTATTGGAACGAGTTGTTGCAAAATTCTCACCAAAAATCATTGGCTCTAGGTATCTTAGATCACTCGCCTGACTGACACAGTGGCAGCCTCATCTTTTTATTGGTGGTCAGTTTTAAGTAAAGTTCATTGTATGTTTCTAGAGTAGTGTCACACGAATCCCGTGACTAGTTTTTCAGATATGAGATTATTAAAAAAGCATTTTTAGGGACTCTGACGTGACGCTTTGAAATAACCTTTCCGTCACCGTTTGAAGTATATTTTAATTTTCGTACATTGTCACAATAATTTCGTAAAAAAAAACTTAATTTACGAACACACAGCAGCGCATTTTAAGGGCGTGATAGGCGAAGGCGCTGCCTCCTGTGCGGAATAGGCCTAGAAGTGTAGGAGGTGTAAGGGGCGACATTGAAGCGCGCATCAAATGCCACATCGCTCCATTTTTACTACTGGTCTTCAAGGGCGCGGCTACCGCAATTTTCGTCACCATTTTTCTGTTTTATTTGTTCCAGATATTTTTTTCTTATTTTAGACACAAAATGTGACTAAATTTGGCTCTTATGAAATTTTTTTATCTCTCATAGTTTTCGCGTAATGGCTTGTTAAAGTCATATTTTGCATGTTTCCGTTTCAAAGAATACAATAAAACCAACTAATATACCAAACTGAAAAAATTAATCACAGTGGATAAAGACATTGCAGTCTACAATGACATGCTCATGGAATTAAAGAATAAAAATTATTTGTATTTAAATAAAATTATTGAATTTTTAAATTTTTATTTTCAGTTTCAACATTTTTTTAAAATACAAATTATTATTTTTTTCTTTATTTTTATGAGTATGGCATTGTAACCTGCAATGTCTTTATCCACTGTGATTTTTTTTTCCAGTTTGGTATATTAGTTGGTTTTAGTGTATTCTTTAAAACGGAAACATGCAAAACATGACTTTAAGAAGCCATTACGAGAGAACTATGAGAGAGAAAAAAATTTCATAAGAGCCAAATTAAGTCACATTTTGTGTCTAAAATCAGAAAAAAAAATATCTGGTACAAATTACAAATAAAAAATGGTGATGAAAATTGCGGTAGACCGCGCCCTTCAGCGGTCTCCATGCATGCCGAGTCTGAATTCAACCGACAAATCTGTGGGGCAAGTCCAAATGAAAATAAAAGATCTACAGAATAGATTGCAATAAAACTATCGGAATGCCGCTGGAGATATAGCCAAAAACGTACGTCTTGGAGGATAAGAAGACCGGTTTCTTAACGATGTGTGAATGGAGCAGCGCCTATTGTAAGAGTGGGGTAACGGGAAATCCCCTAGCAAGCCTGCCAACCTGCGGCATCGTCCGTCACGACAGCTACATTCGAAAATCAAGGTGTGATCCCACCGGGTATCGAACCGAACTCGCGTAGGGCGCTTGACCGCCGTGGCCCCTGTGGCAGCAGTGACAGATAAGTTGCATAACCACACAGGCGTTAGGTAACGCCACGCCTATATACTGTCACATACGTCGGTGACTGCTTTTGGGGTAAAGGTAGGCCGGAGCGTGATTTACTAAGGTGACTTTCTTCTTTTTTTATTCTTTATTACACGTCTCAAACAGGCGTCAAACCACGATTCAAAGTAGCGGGTTACGAAATGCTGCACAATCGCAATCCCACATACCCCATTTTACTACAAGAGGGGTTGATTAGTACCAATTTCGTGTCATCAGGAAGCAGTTTTTTTTAAACCTAAACTATTCAACCTGTGCCCATTCTGTCAATGTACGAAAATAAAACACACTTCGGACAAGGACGGATTGTCATTGTTAAAACACCATGCTCATTATAAACACTGTTTCTAAGTCCTCCAACATGGTTAAAAACGGCCTCTTCAGACTGTAGTACTTCAAAATGTACTAACCGGATGTGTGTGAAACTCAGAAACGTGAAATGAACTTTGCTACAGACTTTCCACCAATATAATTGTATGGTCACCGCTTGGACTCCCATAGTAAAAATGTATCGGCGGGAATTTTGCACTATGGTTCAGAGCTTCGCTCGTTATGGCGATGGGGCATTTGACGTGTACTTCAAGGTCGCCCTTACAGTTCCATCACTTCTGAGGCCGCGCCCGTCTAAGTTCACTCCACGCCTGGTAGTTTTACATTGATTTTGAAAATATATAGGTAGAGACATGCAAAATTCGCGTTATCATTTGGTAGCAGACTAAACTTCACACTCCTATATAACAGAGCATAATCTGAGATTCAATTGGCCACGAACTTTCATGTATTGTCACTTACGTGTGATACGACTTTACAGAGATTGAACTCTCTACCCGTGTAAGCATTCTCCGCGGCAAGTCACGACAATATCGGCCAGCGGGAGACGTCGAACAAACCTATAGTCACTAGAAGTCTATAGTGAGCTGTTAGAAAATACGCGAATTTTGCATGTCTCAATACATAAGTATTTTTTCAAACCAACCCCATTTTCATAATGAAGAATTCCAACATTGTGTCACAGATATATGATAATTCGCACCTAAATATTTTTCGTAGCAAAAACCTCATAGTTTATCAGATTTCTGCATCCAAAATATACCCAATTTCGGTATGAAAATAAGCCAAAATCATGCACAGTAAATTTTATTTGTGAACGATCAGTGCTTTACTTTGCAATGAGCCTACATAAAATTGTGTATCGTATGCTTGTTCTTAGTCTTGAATTTTTTAAATTCTGTAAAAAAAAACTTCGAGGTTTTTTGAACCAATGTGGGGAAAAAAACAAAGTACCTATCATGGTCAATGTACGAAAAGAAAACAATCTTGACACGATGACGAAAAGGGAGTTTTAAAACATGGCGTCAGTTAGCAAACTCATTTCACAACCCCTAAAGGTGACTGAAAACAGCATTTTCAACCGGTTATATCCGGAAAATTAATCAAGGGATTCGCGTGAAACTACTCTAGAAGAATGAAATAGGCTTTGTTTCAAACTTTCCACCAATAAAAAGATGGGGTCAGCACTAAAAGTGTCAGTCATACGAGTGATCTACGATACCACTTCACGCCGTTTCAGTGTCTTGCCACGCCAGATGAGCCAGTCAACATCGCCCTTGGCACCGTGCCTCGCTCACACAAACACACACGTCAGTAGGCGGGCGCCTTAAGAGTGCGTAATAGATAAATAAACGCTGAAAACATAAATTGATTTCTACGTTTTCTTCGAAGCTAATGTGGATAAAATACTCAATGACAATCCTAAATAATGTTATTTGCCAACTTTATGAGTAATTATTTATCCAGAATTACTAATTCATTACGCGTGATCTCTTTCGCCACAGTTAAATGCACGATGTTCCGGCGTCAGAGATTGTGCCTCAGAAGTTCGTAACACTGGAAACAATTTTGTTTTAAACGTTGGCTAAAACTATCGTCTAGGATTGTTATTGTTTAATTTTCCAAAATTGGCTTCAAGAAACCTACAGTTATAGATTAATGCTATTAGCGTTGAATTATGTACCACGCCCTCTTACGGACACGGTGCCGGACGACATCGTTGATCGGTGGGTTTTCTCGGGGATCTATCATTTTCCCCGCCCTTTCATTCCGGCGCAGCTCTATACCGCCTCATGTCAACCCTCACCAATGTTGGAAACCTCGATGTTAGCGCTGTCTAAGATCTCTCACTCACTTAAGAGGGCGTGGTACATATTTCAACGCTAAAAACATCAATCTATAACTGAGGTTTCTTGAAGCCAATTTGCGAAAATTAAAAAATAGCAATCCTAGATAATAGTTTTAGCCAACATTTTAAACAAAATTGTTTCCGGTGTTACGAACTTCTGAGGCACAATCTCTTGACGCCGGAACCACGTGCATTTAACTGCGGCGCAAGAGATCACGCGTAACGAATTAGTAATTCTGAATAAATATTTACTCATAAAGTTGGCAAATATCATTATATAGGATCATCATTGAGTATTTGAACCGAATTGGCTTCGAAAAAAGCGTAGAGAGCAATTGATATCTTCAGCGTTTATATATTATATCTACTAAGAACTCTTAAGGACACGGCATACAGCAATTTCTATCATCATATTCTTATTTTTATATTTGTGCCTGGATTTTTTAATTTATTTTTATTATAGACAAAGTGGGGCTAAATTTTGTTCTTATAAAACTTTTTCTCCGTCATAGTTTTGCGTAATGACTCGTGTCACAATTTGCGTGTTGCTGTTTCAAACGACACTAAAAGCAACTAACATAATATGTTTTGATATTTATCAAGCTGAAAAAAACTCACATTGAATGATGTTGCCCGCTACAAGTTCTATGTAAAAACAAAAATTAAAGTATTTTTCTATTTAAATAAAATGCTGAAATTAAAAATACAAATTTTAATAATTCAACATTATATAGAAGAACATCGTTATTCACTGTCAGTTTTTTTTAGTTTGTTATGTCTGTTTTAGTGCTATACTTAAAAATGTAACATGCAAATTTTGAAATATACGAGTAACTACGCAAAAGCTATGATACAAAAAATGAGAACAACATTTACATCACGATTTATGTCTAAAATGCCAAAAAATAAAATAAAAACTGGTACAAATATAAAAATATGGCGATATAACTGGTGTAGACCGTGTCATTAAGATCTGCGGAAACATGTTGCCTCATCGTTGCAGGGTGTTACTGGTGCCAACATTCAGTTATTAGAAGGACGCTGCCACACCCCACGTTCTTTTATTGTTAACAACTAGTGTTGGCAAAACTGTCCTGCGTGGGCACACCAAGTCCCCTGCCGCTGGCAGACAATCCCTCCCCCCACTTTCCAATTCACACTCCTACTAGTCTGGGCACATGGCCATAATACTTCACACACCTCTATTCATATACGCCGAAGAAATAAATATAAGTTTTTTTTTAGACCGATAAAACAGACGTAACACTTGATACGAATGATAATACAGCATTTTACATATAAACATATAAAACAGTGGAGAGCATACATAAAATAAGGAGACAACACAGCAAACAACGTTACGTTTTGGGCATTTGACAATTATTTTCGTCTTCAGGCTTGAAACGAAACTGGTGTATAGACACCAAGCTACAATAAGGTTGTTAGTTTACTTAGTCCCCAGGTTCCCCCCTGCTCGGCCCGTGGGAGTGAAGCATCTGTGATTGGTTTCGCTCTCGACCAATGAGAGGCAATCACTCCTCTGATTGGCTGAGTACTCTTTTGTTGACTGGAGTTCTGTCGAGGTTGTTCTGTACAAATTTACCAAATTATTATTACCTATTTGTTTACAATTATATCTTTGTTGTTATTATTGAAGTCAAACACGTGGTTTTCATTTAGAAGTTTTATTGACATGTACTGTTTATGTTACTGATGCATGCAAATTAGTTTACTTTATTTTTAATTTTGTTTTGTTTGATACTAAGCTGATCGGTTTAGCCGATTCTCGAAGAATTTTGTAGCTATTTTCTCATGCATATTAGGCAGTAATAGATTCTTGGATTTCACCCTTTCTAGTTTCTATGTTCTTTATTGGGAGTGGAGGAGAGTTGTAACAGTTTCCCCCCTCATCCTTTTTTTCCCATCACTCTCTATCACTCTACTCGTTCTATGTATACATGTGTATATGTGTATATATACACATTATACATACATGCCCACATTCTCATGGTAAGCCTATACGGTACATGCACTCAAGGGCTTGTTCTTTAGTATTTGTTTTATTTTAGTGACCACGGTCTTTAATATGGAGCTTGAATGGAATGTTTTTCGAAAGTCATGGTTTTTGTCTAATTATATTTTTTTTTTTCGACTAGCACACTGACATATGGTACAGTTAGAGATCAGTTCGTGGCTTGTCTGTCGTGACTGAGCTGTTAAGTAAATTTGTATTCCTTATTTGCTTCTCTATGAAATGCCTGGAGTAGAATCAGACAGAATCAAATTAAAAATAAAAGAACCGACACACATAGCCAGTAACGAAAACAATATTTGAATGGGTTTTCTCCAATTCCTGGTTTAATACAATCAAAAGTACATACAAAAAACTCCAAATAAAAAATATTTCGACTAGAAAACGAAAATAATGAAGGGGAAAATGTATGCAACAATTGGATCAAATGGCTTTAAAAAGCTATAAACAATACAGCAAAAAAATTTAACATATTGTTAAATAAAGAAAATTATCATTTTAGTTAAAACTCAGCCAAGAAATAAAGAAATACCTTCATTAAAAGGGAGCGATTCCATTTCAACTTTGTACCTTAAGAGTACTGGACGGTAGCTTTCTCTTTGCGTTTGAGGCACGGAAACGTTGTTTCATCATCATCCTTACATGATGGCGAGAAGAAAGAATAGTCGCAAGACATATTTAAGACTACATGTAGAATTTATGACAGTCGCGTAATACTTGGTGTGGCTGTTAGTCTTATTAATTGCGGTGGTGACTATACATACATACATTCATACACACACACACATATATTATATATATATATACACACACGTATACATATATATATATATATATATATATATATATATATATATATATATATATATATATATATACACATATATATATATATATATATATATATATATCCCGTAGCAGTTTCTATGCCGCCATTTTCTGTTAGCATTTCTGTTTCCGCGTGAACCACGTCGCACCACCCTCCCAAGGGGTTTATCACTTGGCATAGTAATTTTCACATCCAAAAGCTTGTCCAGAAACGTAATAAATCGTGCTCTATTTTCCAGTTAACGTTTTACCTTGCTTTCGACCCATAAACTTCTACGACCAATCGCAGCCGCTTTGTGGTTGGTTACAAGAACATAATTTCAAGACTGATTATATTCGAAATGGCGTCGACATCACAAACCAAAGTGAGTAAACTAACCTTTTTAAATTCATTCTCAAGCACTGCTAGACTACCATACCCACATTCTTTATAAACATTCGTTTCTACATCCAAGGGCTAGTCCGGCACTTTCGTTTGCGTTTGTCATTCTTTTTCACTGAAATTTACTCCATTTTCATTAAAGGAAAGGTAAAGCGTTTCTTTATCATCCCCCCCCCCCCCAGGTTAGGCATCGTGGTAATACGTACCTAGAGGAACACACAGTTTCTTTTATAAAAATTGCTATTGAATTTCCTGGATATGCCCGATGTTACGCCCATGGGTATAGGCGGTTCGCGATAAAATAAGCACTTTTGAAGACGATCGTATCTAGAATAACTAATTTATTGTGACTTCCCGTGGTAACTTTTGAGTTCATTACAATCTATACACGTAATTGTTATTTAAGTTGCTCTGTCTACATTACAAAGTTGCAGGAAACTATAAATTATCTGAAAGAAAAAAAAATACAAGGATTTCTTAAGTGTTCACTTTATCTCGAACCACCTATATCAGGCCATCGTAACTGAGATAAGTAAAGCGAATCCTTAACTGAAGATAGCCGAAGTTTTACACCTCAGTCTGACAGCTTACGCAACTAAAAATAAATGTTACAGTGGAATAACTAGGAATTGAAATAATGTATCTATACTAACGCATGACAGTAACAAACAGTCTTATTTAGCATGTGGAAAATTTAAATGTAATAACGAAAATTATATTTTGAACAAGGCAATTTTGAGAAGTCTTGTCTTCAATCTTCACCATTCATTGTTTAACGACCATTGTCGTTCGTAATAAATTTCGTGTGTCAATTCCCGACGTGCCAATGCCGATTTCATATTTATTTAACTGGGAAATGTAGCGTTAAATTTGTTTTAAAAATACCGAACGGTTAGGTGTAATTCTGCAGCTTTTTGTACGCTATTCACTATGGGGCATTTCACGAAGATAAACAAAAAAATATTATGAAAAATTGTAGAGGTACTAAAATGAAACTTGTGCTACACTAAGTGTTCTGAAGTTGGTATAACAGAAGTGTAAATCGTAGTCATAGATCACACAACTTCGGACGTCATCGGCGAAAAATGAAGTTCTCGTTGTTTAACCTGGGAGTGACGACTGACTCTCTTACTCCCTGATGGGTATAACAGAAGATAATAGAACTTAGGAATCGCGTGAGGCGGGTTTTAACAACATACAGAAAAAAGATACACGACTCAGCTTACGACGCAAAAGGGTCATCTGTAGAGATGATTGTTAATAGCGGGTAAACTCCACTGCTTGCTGGGTTTAAACGCACGTTCAGCTAATGAAATTTGCCTAGCTTCCGCTTGTACGTACAGCTGTTGCCCTATTTGACTAAGACAATAAGAATCCCGTTATTTAATATTTAATGCTTTCATTGATATGCAGACAGCTACGTTGTCACAGACGTATATAATCCAATCATACATATTTCAAGAAACTGCAGTGTTTTCAAGGGAACGTTGACACGAAAAATGTCTGCGACATACCATAATCTCTAGTCATCTCTATTTCAACGGCGATTCACTTCCACGATCCAGACGAGCACTGGAGGAAACATCGGCGATCAGCTTTGTCGGAGGCAAATACTGAATTACTCCTGCACATTGAACTGGGGCCCACTTACTTTCCCATCTCTAATTGGCACGTTTCTGCCTTGTTATACGACCTAGTTTAAGTGCTCAAGACGCTACTTTCACTCTCGATCGTAACTCCGAAGTTTACGAGGGGCAGGGTTGTACGCCTGCTTGGTTGTGGTTATGGCTGCACCAAAAAAAAAAAAAAAAAAATCCCGTCTGCCAAGTGCACAGTTGCCAGTCGGGGGAACCTCTCCTCCACTGTGGCCCTCGTAAATGACAACCATTCACAACAGGAGAGTAGTAAACTTCAAACCAGGCATGAATTACGGGAATATAGTTTCAAAACATACATACAAATAAATACCAGTAACACCTACGAGTTAAAATTGCGCCAGTAAAAAATTAAAACTACTAACTTGCTGAGTGTAAACGGCCTATTGCAAAACAAAGTTGCAGTCCGATAAGTGTTTTCCCTTATAAGTACAGTACAGTACAGTACAGTACTACGCAGCAAGCCTACAGGCTCTACTCATGCACACAGAGTCCACAGCGCACATTCACGTTTTATGGCTGCGATCGATGAATTATGGGGAAACTACTCTGTATACTTTAATGCTCCAATAATGACGGCAATGAATAAATGCACAAATACTCTGTTTCAAGCTTCTCTTAGGTACAACAGAGCCTGGAATTAAATTTTTTAAAGGAAAACATATCCACCTGAGATTAAAGAAGAATTAAGAACCAACCGGTTATAAATTACGTCTTAAGAGGAGTGTATACCGGTTTGAAAAGTCTGCGCTTGACACGTGGGAACAACGGAGTGATAAGAGCCAGAGTAACTAGCTCGATGAGAAGCATATCGCCTCTACTCTCAGCGCGCTAAACTGGCGTGCAAGGTTTTCGATCCAAAATTTTATTTTTTAACAATAGGACACATGCATCTCGTTTAGCACTTCACTAATTCAGGTGGTATTTTCGAACATTTTTAGCCATTTTGAGAGATCCGAAAAATCATGTTTCTAACAAGCGTGCCGAATTTTAAAAATTATAGAAGCGTATTATCAAGCATGTGTTATTTTCGTAGGTAACTGTAATATGGATAAGATACGCGGTTTCTAGTAACAAAGAATACTCGCGACACGTTGCAACACCGTCCATGCGCCAAGCGAGGACTTCTCTTTATGTATCCGCAATAAAACTAACCAAGAAAGGCCCGAGAGGGAGAAAAGAGGAGGGCGGTTGCTGAAACTTTCTTGAATGGTATAAGTTCATAGCTCTTGCTTCACAACGTGAACGTTAGAAGCACATACATTTATTTTATTATAGTCCATTGAAGGTTTTTATAAGAAAAAAATAAGTATAGTTACACATGAGCCCCTTAGTAACAAGCAGGTGTAGTTTGCTGGTCCATTGCAACATGCCCGGAGTACCTGTATGAATTGCTGTCATTCCTTGGGCGGAGATCTTGCAAGTTCCCGCAGTTTCTCGTCACATAAACTGTGTCCTTCAAGGTCGTTCCAGGGGCAACATCGTAATATTATATTTGTATGAAACTGTGTTAGTTTTGTAGACGTTACAGGGGCGTGCATTATCCTGCCACAAAAAAAAAATTAGCTCTGCCAGTTTTTCAATAATGGCATTTCAAAGTCTAAAATTTGCATGTTTTTAGCTAATACGCCCCCTCCCCAAACCAAGTAACATTAATAAACGAAATAATTCACAGTAAAAGTTCATGACACGGACTAGGGCTGTAAGCATATAAAAACCCATACAAAATGTTTTTGTACTTAAAAAAATTTCTAAAAGTACCAAAAAAAATTTCCAAATTAAAAAAAAATACAATACATTGTTTAAATGGGTTTTTATATACGTAAGGCGCTAGCCGGTGACATGTACTTTCATCGTGAATTATTTCGTTCCATTGTGTTCGTTGGTTGTCAGGGGGTGTATGAACTAATAATATGCAAATTATGACTTTGAAATGTCATGGGCAAACTGGATGAGATATTTTTTTTTGTACCAGGATACTGTACTCCCAAGTAACGTCTACAAAACTAACATTGTTTCATACAAATACAAAATTATTATTTATTTCCCCTTATGGAACGTCCTCAAGACAATGCTTTCCTGTTTATACTGTTTCGCGATGATTATTTTTAATGCTTAAACGCGAGCATAAAAATAGGTTTCACCGTTTTGTTTAAACATATTTTTTCCTCGTGATAGATATACTTTCTAAAGCAAGAACTACAAAGTCAGTCAGAATTTCACTAACTCCATAATTAGCTAAAACCGTAGTATTTACTGCCTTCAAAATATCAGCTAACATGGAGAAGACGATTTTAAACAAAAATGCCAAATAGAATTTTTATATCTGCTCTTATTTACGCGTAAAAAATAATATCGCTAAATTAGATGAAACAAGAGTTTTATTTTTCCACAAAATTATTCCATATGCGCCCATTGTGCCAAGGTACGAAGAGAAAACTCACTTTGGACAAGGTCGGATTGTCATTGTTGAGACACCATGGTCATTAAAAACACTAATTTGAAGCCATCCAACATATATAATAAACGGCCTTTTCAGACTGCCGTACTTCAAAATGTACTAACCGGATGTATGCGGAACTCGGATAGAATGGTGCAGTGAAATTTCCTACAGACTTTCCAGCAATAAAATGATATGTTCGCCGCGGCCTTTGTTTAGAAACCACCGCAGCATTCACCTGAAGCGATTCCGGGTAAACATGGAAAACTAAAATCAGGATGGCCAGAGCTGGGAATTGAACCCGAATATTCTCGAATTCATCGTACTACCGGTAAGCCACGACGTTCGACTTCACTGTCCGAACAAATTTGTAGCATAGTTCATAGTAGGACTCATTGATAGCGTCCTGTCAATCTGGGCACTACATTTTGAGACATAACTGTGCGCATACAATTTGTGTTTAAGGGCGTGGAACTCGAAAATATTAATTTTTATATTTGTGCTAAACACTATTCAACTTTTACACATCAGATAACATATAATTTCCTTAAATAAAATAAAAAATAGGCCCCATATTTATTTTTTACATAATCACTCATTAAAGTCACAAAATGGTCGTTGTGGTGTAATAAAAATTTAAAAAGTAACTAACTTATTAAATAAAAATTACCCGACCTAAAAATCAGCGTATCAATGCATTTCGTGACGTGTTCGATAAAAGTAAGTTTTGGGAAATTCATAAAACGGCCATAGGTCAAAGTTATGTTTTTATCGATTTTTTTCTGCATCGCAACGGCCATTTTGTGACTCTGATGAGTGATTACGCAAAATTATAGAACTTTTACTTTAATACTTATTTTTCGTCGAAGACGTCCGAAGTAGTTTCATCTATGATCAAAATCGCCCCGTTCCTAATACCAACTTCAAAACACTCAAAGTAGCACAAAATTTATTTTTAGTCAATGATAACTCTAAAATGTTATTTTAAAAGGAAATATTTAGGTTGCTGACCTTCGTGAAATGCTCCATGGTGAATAGCGTACAAGAGATGCAGGGCAACATTTACCGTCAAGCATTTTAAAACAAATTAAATTAATATAAAATCTGTGTCGGCTCTTTGGAATTTGACACACATTATTCCAAAAGGTAATTGCGGTTCAAGAATGAATGATGGAGATTGAAAACAGACTTCCAGAATTGTCATGTAGGCCTACACTACGTGATTTTCATTATTACACTTAACTTTTTAACATACTAATTTAAAGTAACTATTTGTCAATGGCATGCGTTAGTATATACTGATTATTTCAATTCGTTCATATTTCGCTGTAACTTTTAATTTTCGTTTCACATGTTGTTAGACTGCGGTGTAAAACTTTGGCAATCTTCGATTAAGTATTAGTTTTCCCTATCCCAGTTACGAGGATCTCTGGCCACTAGTAATGACCGTGTTTTAACATTGTAATATAGCGTCAGCGTCGTACTACCAGTGCTCCTAGCGGCTGAGACACGAACTTGGTACTCGTTCCATTTCCGCAATGTTAAAACAAAACCAGTTTATCAGAGGCGCCAAACAGTCACAAGGGTCAATTTTCGACGCTATTGTCCATAACTGTTCCGCTCAAGGGGTTGAAAACCAATGCTGACGGTCTATTTCTACAAGTAGAGATGATCGTATATCGCGAAAATATTTTGTGCCAGCATACCCTTGAAAACGCTCTAGTTTCTTGTGACATATATGATTCGGTGATATACTTCTGACTGGACGTAGCTGTCTGCAGACCAATAACAGGCATCAAATATTACAACACGGGATTCTTATTGGCTCAGTCTAATAGGGCAATAGCCCCAAATATACGCTAAAGCGGTAATATTCTGGTAAGCTGAACGTACGTCGACATCCAGCAAACAGTAAAGTTTTCCCGCGATAAAGTACCATCTCTAGCTATGAGTGACCAATTTGAATGGCGCTACATTGAAGCCCATAACATGCAATGTCCTATTCCAAAGTAATTTTGTTGAAAAAAAATTTGCTCCCATCCCCGCTAAAGTACATACTTCTCTATCGTCGGCTGCAATATGTCAGCGGTCAATTTGGTCATGTAACAAAAGAACAGCGTAACAGTCAAATTCTTTTATAACATCTTTGGTTCCACTTTGGCCGTGGATGCTGCCACGCCGATTTTACACCTAATCGCCACGGACAAACGAATGCTCTCGAGTATTTACGAGGAACAGGAAAATTAACGCGACCTAGACATTCGTTTATAGGCGGTTCGGAATAAAGTGAGCACTCAAAAAAGCCCTGTTAAATTTCTCTTTGCAGTAAATTCGTATCTTTCTGCGCGCAACGTCTCAACGACGGGAAATGTCTAACCTATATGGACACGTCACTTAATGCTTGCGCGTTTAAGATAAATTGTGCAGCCGATAGGAACCTATATAGTTTGACAAAAAACATTTATTAATTATGCAAAACATAGTTATGTCAAATTTAGTTAATTTTGTTTCAGTATTGCTGTATTTAAATAGGTAAATACACGGAACTACTTACTGCAATACGCTGCCAACCATACGAGCAGTAAGGTAACTACTGTTAACGTTGAATCATATGCAGTAACGGCTAGTGACTTTTTTTCAAAGGTTAAAACTTTAGTGCTCACTTTATTCCGAACGACCTATAGTATACGCTGGTCGGTGCAGTAAGGGTATTTTTGAGAGGGAGAGCTTCTAGGCGGAACGTCGCGACACTTATGATCGATGTCCTGGGGAAAAGAGGTCAGATGGGAAGAGGGGGAGGGGAGCGAATGAAGAGGCGCTCTTCCTGGACCTAACACGGGGAGGAAATTTGAAATTACTATACGATTAGCGATGATTGCACAGTGGTCACCACCGCCACTATAACGTCAATCGATTTGAGATAGAAGAGATTTTGGTCAGCACTAAACATCTAGGTCTTCAGCGCAGGTGAGGGGAGGCACGTCAGTATGGAGTATCGCCGGAATGAAGGGGCGGGGGAACGGGAGATACCCGAGAAAACCCGCCTTACCAGCGGCATCGTCCGGCAAGACTTACACATGCGAAAATCCGGGGACCGACCCCGCCGGGAATCGAACCCGGATCACCTTCGTGGGAGACGAGTGCTCTAGACACTGAGCCAAACGCTACCCCAACGTATTTGAATGGAACCCAGTAAAATGTTTAACATGTTCAGAAAACTCTATACATAACGTTTTAATACTACGCCGAGCGCGTGCACGATGTATGTACACGTGTGATGAATATGTCAGAGAGTGTTCATGGACGGTAGAAGTCACACACAATACATGATCCATTCCGCGACAGAAGAAAAAATGGAACACAAACACACCGACACAATATTGTGGAGTAAATTGTGAAAATGATACTAACGCTCCAGGATTGTTAAAAAAATTCTGATTTCATTTTATACCTTAATCGTTTTTCATACATTTTGATTAGACAGTGTCCCTTTCTCATAGCACTATTTACAGATGTCCCGACCGAACAATCTGACCACACAACACTCTAGTACACGTATGTCAGATCTACTTTTGATGTGGGTAGATCTTGTTTTAGTTCAGTAATCTACATTTTCACAAATAAAATATTTCTTGGGTCGCAGCTCCAAGTCCTCACCTTGCGCATGAACGTGTTGTAACATGTTATACGTTTTTTTTTTTTAAGCAAAATTGCTACAAGAATTCGCAACAGTTTATCAATTAGGAGTAAATAATAAACTTCAAAGCATTTTGTGTTTTTACGTCATGATTATTGGAAATATGTTTAGCGGCCTCTCTAAAAGGATATTAAACCATTTCCTTAGACTTCTCTAGAGAAAAAAATCCCGATCTGATTCGTAAAATAGAAAATAACAACTTCCGTTTCACTTTACACTACATATTGTCCACAAATAAAGGTACAAGTCCATCGCTTTAAGTCGTAGAACAATAGCTAGAGCACTCGCCTCCCACAAGGCGCTCCCGGTTCGATTCCCGGCGGGGTCGGTCCTCGCATTCTCGCATGTTGGAATCTGTGTCGGACGATGCCGGGTTTTCTCGGGGATCTCCCGTTTGCCGCGCCTTACACTCCGACGCTGCTCCACACTAATATCATGTCACTCCTCACCATCGCTAAGAACCTAGATGTTAAGTGCTGACCAAAACCTCTTAATTTACCTTAAGTCGTAGAAAAAAATCACGCTACCACTACGCGTCAATTTAGTGCTCCGCGCGTTAAGGGCGGTAATATTCACGACACCTGTATCAATGTCGCCCTTCGCTTCCGCTTTTTATTCCAAGCAGTGGTTAAATAGCAACAGACTAGGTCTTACACTATCATCGTCCAGAAGGAACCAGAGGTTCCAGAAGAACTAACCGCCATGGCATTTAAGGCCGTGAAATAAATTTTCTACTAATTTTGCGATACAGTACAACCCTGTTACAACGTTTCTCAAGCAACTCAAGAAACTTCTACCTTATAAATGGGTAAACGTTATAAAATGATAATATTCACCATAAAACAGTTTTAAGGACCAAATGAAAGCGCCCTTATAACCAGGTAAACGTTATAAGAGGGAACACTACAACACGGTTCTACAGTACTTATATCGAAACAACGAAATTAAGAAATTTCTCACTAAACAATGTAATTAACAAAATCTATATAACCTTTCCGGTTAGGAAAAAGTCAAAACTACACAGTAAAAAATTTTTAAACAAAAATGGGGAAAAATTTTGTGATACTTGCTCTCGTTTAGGAATAAAAAAAATTATAGTGAAAGTACTAGAAATTATGGATCGTGGCATTTAATTAAGGGACTAAGACCTATCACAAAATTCTCTATAGAGCAATTTTGGAAAACCAAAATATGAATGGCCGAGCTTGCAATCGAACCCAGATCCTCTCGAATGCGAGGCTAGTGTGTTACCTCATACCCTCGCTAGGTTTGGACGCATCTGTGGAGTAAATGTCTGAACGACTCAAGGTATTTTTCCCCATGTTGGATGACTGTTAACACCGCAGGGCTAAAACCCGGCAAGACTCGCCAAGCTGCTGATCTACGCTCAATGAGCGCAGTTATTAGCCCAACAACGCATCAATTGTTGCTGTGGCGCTTCTACGGTGACCTCCCACGTCGTGCTGGGACCCTCCAATCAGCAGCCTTCCCCTTTCCCTGACGCAACGACAAAAATTATTTGCTGAGTTCCGCCTGATGAAAACAATCGGCAGGGCCCCGATTTTATGGTGAAAAGATTTTTGCAACATTTAGTTTCGATGCCATATGTGCACATCTGCAGCTCTGTTACATTGTCAGTGTTTGGACAATTTTACTCTCACTTGCCTTGTCAAATTACAGACGTACGGAATCACATAATCTTATTCTGATTGGTGTAGTCAAATAAGAAACGTGTCTGAAGAAAGACACACTGCCAATAACCATGAAGCACATCTGCCGATGTGCACCTGAGACACTGAAACAAAGTGGGGCAAAAATATTTTTCGCAACAAAATCGTAGCGCTAATGATCGTAAAACGATATCTCCTTAGGAATAAACATTACAGAAGACTACACGCCTCCATACCTACTTCAACTCCACTAACCTATGAAGTTTACTACCACGCGAATGAAAATAACGAAAATATTTGTTTTCACAGTTATTTTAAAGCATTTATGTGGATGGTGCACTGGCAAATTTAATTCCCAATATTTTCCCCGCTACAAACATTCCTGAAGGCTTATCAACATTTTTGACATATCTATCCTAAATGTTAATATACTTAACACAATTTTACATTGTTAGTAGGTAATCTTTCCTATCTTTTAACAATTGTTAAGATAGTATGGGAGTAATTTATTATCCAACAATATAAGACAGTGTAGTAGACTAAAATTTAGAGCATAAAATTTAAAAATGTTTATATACATTCAGGAATACTTGTAGTGACGAAATACTGTAGATTAAATATGGCAATGCACCATTCCCCATAATACCCTAGTACAGGAAGTTTAAAAGTGTAGAGGCACGAAGAAGTAATTTTTATCTTGAATATTACGTCATAAAATTACAAAATCACCACTGAATGAATGTCTCAGTCACAGAGACGAAACACGTTATCGCCTAAAAGGGCTGGATGAAGCATAATGCGCATGCCTGGGTCACGATTATGTGCTTTACAAATTCTTGGACTCCTTATGAAAAGTGCTCGCGTAAATCTTAGATACCAGGGACAATATTATAGGCGAATAATGATAAAACCAAAATAACACCAACCTGCATTTTAAGAATTAGTGCACCGAACCCGTGAGCCCTGCTGTAGCGTGGTACTGAAATTATTTTTTCTTGTATGTTTCCAATCACTTTATCTACAAAAAGAAGACACGATTTAAACTGCGTCCCTGTGATTTTAAACATGCCGTCCGCTAATTAAAACATGATTTCCAAGCTCCTCAAAAGTGCTAAAAATTACTCTTTCACGTTGCTTGTACCTGAGAAAATATAAACCGTGATTGTAAAACGAAATCACTGAAATCTGCATAGGACTTTACCGCAATCTTTCCACAAATAAAATGACAGGGTCATCGCTTGAAGTCCCTTTCAAAAACGTTTTCTACGAATATCCTGTACGCTAGTTTAGAACTCTGTGCCTATAGAGGCGAGGAGGTGTTTGAAGGGACGTGTTTTATTCGACTTATCGCCTTCCCCGTTTACGAGCCTCAAACGTAACGAGAAAGCTACCATCCAGTAACTCATCACCAAACAACGCAATTTCAACTTAATTCGCGAAATAAAACTAAACAAAAACCCAACAATGCATTTTAATTTTAAAATCTTTGATTATTTCCTCTAAAAAAATATGTACTGACTGATATTCACTGTCGAAAAATGTTAACAATAGTAGTGGGTTAATTTGAAATCCTGAAAACAAATTAGGCCAGCAGTGTTTATTTTAGGTTATGATCAACAGTCTATCGATGCTGATATACAATAGGCGCCCGTAGGCATCTGCTTGCATTGAAGAATGGCATCAAGTGTTACAATACAATGGGGTGGCGCTGGAATATGGAGCTGTAGGAAACAGGAGATCCCCGAGAAAACCCGCCGATCAACTGCCATCGTCTGGCACGGTTTCGTCATGCGAAAATCAGTGGACCGACCCCGTGACCGGGTGTCCGCTTGTGCTCCACAGATATCTTATATCTACAACCGTTCTGAACATAATTTTATGGACGCATGTTCAAATCCCGCGCATTTCAAACATGATTCTACATTCAATCGACGCAACACACACAAAATAATACCTGGACGTGGAGATCACGAGGAAACTTTCTCCGTGTTGTGTTGCCACACTGTGCGAGTAAAATGTCGTACTTTTTTTGCCAATAACATATCCGTCTTCAATTTAGCCCAGGATTAGCGTGATGTGCTAATTATATGTTTGTTGTTTGTTTCTGGACACCCTGCTGTGTATGTACACACACACACATGTGTATACACGTCACCGTGACCAGCTGACAGCCTAGCAATAAGGATGGTGAAATTTCGCGAACTCAATGACCTGCATGTAAAAATCAAATATCCTATGCATAACTCAAGCCCCGACCATTTGTCCACTAACTGCTACTCAGTGGAACAGCAAACAATGAACGAATAGACAGGGTTTGAGTATGCATAAGATATTTGATTCTAACATGCAGGTTGAATTCGTGAAAATTCACTATCTCTACCTAGCATTAATTTAGGATAGACTAGAGGAGCTCAGAAAGCACTGTGTTGGCGCAGTTCTTTGTGCGAGTCTAACGGCCGACAAACTGCTCTTCGGTCTACTCAAGAATATTAAGGGTATTTACGTGGCGAAAGTGAATAATTTTATATTTGTACGGCATATGTTAGTTTTATAGATGTTATTTGTGACTACATTTTCCACTTGCAAAATTTTTTTTAGCTCTCATAGTCTTCCCATAGCGACATGACAAAGTAAGTTATGGTAACATAGGAATAAGAAAAATCAAATGACTTACTGGAATGAGATAGTTTACACTTAAATGAGATATTATGGGCTATATTCCAAAAGATTTAAAAACACACAATGAAATTCCTTTGAACTTTAAAAAAATCTGAAAATGATGAAAAATTACATTATTTATGGAAATTTATAAAGAAAGAGAAAAGGACTATGTTGTCGGTGTTTAAATATTTTAGCATATGGCCCATTATATCTATATTCAATGTAAATTATTTAATTCGTGTAAGTCACTTGGTATTCGTTATTCCTACGTTTTCGTAAGTTGCAAGTTTTGACTTTGTCATGTCGCCGTGAGAAGACTATGAGAGCTAAAAATTTATTCAAAGTGGAAAGTGTAATCACAAGTAACGTCAATAAAACGAATAATATGTCGTGCAAAAATAAAACAATGCATTTTTGTCACGTGAACACCCTTAATTATTCGCGGGGAAGACGAGACCCTCGTGGCTCACTGGCCGGCTGAAGAGTACGCGCTCAATTAGCGGAGAAGCCAGGAGTCGGCTCATCTTGCGAGTGCACACCGCCAATATTTTATATCTTGATTACAGTGTGTGTCAGGTGGCGAGTCTAGAGTGCCTTGAATAATTACATATCGGCGCAGTGCCGACAACCCTCGACGTTACAAGGCTACCTGCGGCGAGTGCGGAACGATACGCACTACGTCAGCAGGACCTCAGCAAGAGGGGAGGGGGCGAAAGGGTCAGAATGCCCCGGGCCGGAATCCCAATGGGGCCCCGACCCCTTGCCCTACACTCTGAGGGAAAAAATAGTGAGCGAGAGATTTTGGCCAGCGCTCGACATCGAGGTCTTCAGCGTTGGTGAGGGGTGACATCAAGTGAGTACGGAGCTGCGCCGAAATGAAGGGGTGGGGGAATCGGGAGATCCCCGAGAAAAATTGCCGATCAACGGCATCGTCCGGCACGATTCCCACATACGAAAATCCAGGTACCGACCCAGCCGGGAATCGAACCCGGATCGCTTTGGTAGGAGGCGAGAGGTCTGCCCCTCGACCACAGCGGTCCCAGGAAAAAATTTAATCATTAAATTTCCAACTATAAAATACGTGTATTAACTGTGTTAACATGTTACTACTGCTGCCAGGGTCTGTAACATACGTTACCATGCTGTTTATGCAAAATGTGCATTCACAACACCGTCGATGTACAGTGTTATTTGAGAACTTTTTTTTTAACGCAGCATAATTTTCATTTCGAAGAATCCCTGCATCGTTTTGTCACAAATATACCATAGAGTGCTCCTATTTATTTTGTCACTATAAATTTTTGCACCCAAAGTATCAGCAACTTTGTTATGAAAATAAGTCAAAACCAAGCGATGTTTTTTAGAACAAACTAAGCTTATTTAGCAAAACGCCTACGTAGAATTGCGCATAGTACACTGTAAAAATATGTTGTACTCCGTACATTAATATCGTTTTTATTTTAACACGAGTACAAAGACTTATTTTGTAAAATTGTTTGCTTGTTAAATTACAAGAGACGTCTTAGTAATGTTGCTATAGAAAATTTTGTATTCTTTACATCTTTTAAATGTAAACAAGTTTTGCAAACCTTCATGTATACATGCTGTGAAGATCTTGGTTTAATATGGAAGAGTTTAAAATGTTTACTCTATTTATGTTCATTAGCTAAAAGATATTATGTACTCTCTAAAAAATTGTTGTACAATTCACAAAGATTTTCTTTGTACATTGATAAATTCTTGTAAAATTACAAAGACTTTTCATTCTAAAATCATTTATTCATAATTACAAAGGTAAAGTTTGTAACACTACAAATTCTTGTAAAAGTACAAAGACGTTTCATTCTAAAATCATTTACCCTATTCATAATTACAAAGGTAAAGTTTGTAATACTACAAAGGGATTCTTTATATGTACCGAAAGGTTCCTGAGCTGTAAAATTTTAAATGATAACGTATTTTTTGTAACTTTTCCTTGTAAATGTATTTCTTTATACAGTTACAAAAAAATTCTTCGCAAAAAAAACTTAGGAAAGATTTTTAGTCTACCAAATCATAAGTTCGCCGGAAATTACATAGTTATATAAAAATCACATCCTCTGAAATGAATTTTTCTGGAATAAAAGTAATTTTTATACCGATTGCATGCTTCAAAATTTAAAAAAAAATTATCAATTAAAAGTACACTGAATACATATAAATAAAAAATATCTTCCAGACGTACGTACATTATGATAATAATAAAAATCTGTTTAATTTCATTTTTAACTGAAAAATAAACTAATTTTAGCAAATACATTTAATTCATAAAAACATTTCATCTACTTCCAGTCAGTTATATTTATGAAAAGCTCTGTGATTGGTCCGTTGATCCCCTTACCGATAGCAGCGCAACTAGTGACAGAAATTGTCCCTTGCCAAACTAATAACACTGAGTTTTCTAACCTGTAGTTGAATTAACCTTAGCCCGGGTAAGAATGTACTAACACATGAGTTTTAAGGCTACACTTTTTTTTAAGTAATTCGGACACCCCTGAAACTCATCACAGAATCCGTACCAGTGTGACATATGTTTTATCCCGTGCTGGCCTTCAAAAATGCCTAAAATGCCACACATACATTTTCATATGTCGTTCAAGATAAATTGAGCAATAAAAATATAAAATTTTAAAAACGTCACTAGCCGTTAGCGCATATAACTCTATATTAACTATAGCTGTATGGTTGGTAGCGAAATTACGCAAAATAGTTCCGTACTAAATACAAAATTGCTGAAACAAAATCAACCGAAATCGATATTCTTATATTTTATATAATTAATTAGTTTTTTATTAAGCTGTACAGATTCCTATCAACTACACACTTTATCATACATGCGCAAACGTCAAGTGCCGTGTCCAGAGAGGTTAGATGTTTCCAGGCGACTTTTGTTACGCGCGAAAAGATACGAATTGGCTGAAAATAGATTTTTACCAGGGCTTTTTTTTAGTGCTCACTATATCCCGAACCGTCTATACGCAGATCTCTGTTTGCACAAGGTAAACTGCCGAACGTGTGCCTGTTTTTACGGGCAAAATGTCAGAGAGCACGAGATAGAACACGCACTGTATTCCCATGCACGATGCAGGGAACAAGCTATCCTACAGATGTGTTTGTATTGATGCAGACTTTGTGGACTCGTGAAAAGTAGGGCAGAGGAGAGAAAATACTTTCTCCAATGTTTTCAATCCTGAGCTACGCTCCATTAAAAAATTCTCCGGATTGTGTACAAAATGTGTTTAATCAACAGCAATTTGCTGGTCAAGATTTGGCGCATCTCATTCCAGCAATTAATTTGACTTGCCATCTTTTGATTTCTTAAATTCATTCTGAAAATGAAAATTTCTGTCAATATTTAAAGTGCTAATGTATAACCCACATCATTTTATTAACTTTAATTCTAGCTGTCTATACGATACTGATGTCGGTAGCTATATGTTCCAGGTCATGTCACCTGCTTGTCCCAGTCATGGAGGCTGTAAAACAAGACACATGCGACACTGAGGATTAGCTCGAGGAACGACATACGGCCTGACAAAACTGGAGAGGTAAGACTGTTATCCGTGTAGAACATTGGGTGACCAATCTTGGGAAGGGATGAGTGCTTGAAAGCCGTTTTTATTCACACCGCAAGGTTCAGCAGGCGCCGTTGTCTGAATTTCTGATGACGCATCTTCTACACGATGTCAAGATGTATGCAAAACTCGTACACGATGCTGGACTCGTACATGTTCAGGAGACAGAATCATACTTACTAATAATATATTCTAAATGTATATTCAAAATGTCTCAGCTCTTATTCTGTAATATACGCTTGCAAAGCCGCGGAAAACAGCTGTTGGGTTACTGTGTTTTATACGTTATACTAATGTAATGCTCTGTGGTTTTTGTCAATAGAGCTTCAATCTTAGGCACAAAGGATTGGTGCTCTACTGACAAAAAATACATTATATTTGTTTAGAACTACGCGAGCAATGGCCTGTCATATTTCTGGTGCAAGCCTTTAAAATTTGCACGGAACTAATACTATTCCATTGGGCGTTCTACGCTGGTCATTTGACCAAATGTTCAAGATGGCTGCCGTTTTCTACCCAAAAATTATGTAACTTTCAATATTACGCAAATCAGCAAGTTACTCTGCAACGGACAGCGAAAGGATAATCTATGTTGCTGTTTTTGTCACCCTAAGTAATATATTTTCCGAACTTGTACATTTAAATATAAAAAAGGTACACTATACCCTAACATCTAACATTTCACAATGGGGGTTTGTATCAAGTCATCCACAGACCAATCCGGACAGCTTAGCCTTCCACCGTTTGACATTACATCATATAAATCACAAAAATTACCACGTACAGTTAGATATAAACCAAGGATATTTTAAATTAAGTTATTTAACCACGCAGTACCGTTGCACGCGGTAAGCTGAACAATGTCCATATTTGAGTGTAGGTGAATTACAGACTCCGTGGATTCACAAGACCACTTCCTGTTAGTCTACAATGGTTTGTTCCCACGCTAAGGTAACACTTACGCGGAAATTTAACAGAATGTTCGTGTTAGAGATACACTAGACTTGTGACGTTACGTCACTCACCATTTCTGGGAACCCCGCCCATCCCGAGTATCGCTTAAGGCTTATTGGCTTCATGTGCTGCATACAAAGTATCGCATTCCATACAGAGATTAAGGCCGTGTCCGAACTCGCCTGAAGTATATACTTGTGTGCACCTACCCCCGGAAGTGACATCACAAGGGCTGTCCGAATTGGAAGTGAAGTACGTAAGTACGCAAGGGAACGAATGTGTGTACTTCTCGCGCCCCTCACGACCTTCATGCGTCGCCATCTTAAAATTTTGCCGTTTGTTGTTTAGTATTTGCAGGTTAATGTGATAAACAAAGCACAAACGTATAGATGGATGCTTCGACTCTGTTTGTTTGTAAGTACATACAACTAATACATTTACTAGAACTATTACAAATAAAAAATTCTTAGGTTTTAATTACGTAAATTATATTAACGAATGCATATCATGCTTACTGCTAGGAACTAGGTTATGATTTCGTATGCAGTCATATTTTGTCATGTCACATTAATGTATTTTTTTAATTTTACATTGCGCATGAATATTCTGCGAAGAAAGACTGATGTTACCTTTTACGCCGTCGTTCATCACTGACGAAATCATAACATTTCATGAAAATTTGCAGGAATACTTCTGGCTAGTTCATTTAAAATACGAAGCCAACAAAGGTCGTCCGAATTCGTCTAGTATAGATCGGGGCAAGTGAAGTACGCAGGGGTAGAAGTACAGAAGTGCATACCTGTGAATTCGGACACGGCCTAAGTTTTTCGATTAATGGCGGTATTAGTTATTACATAAATACGCTGCTGGCTAGAAGTGTAATTTCATAAGCCTGTTCTCCGACTAATGAATTTAGCGTTTAGCGATAGCAGATTTCAATCAAAACGCAGTCAGCAGTCGTTCGTTTAGCATTCGCAATAACGCATAGAAATGTCAACAACTAAACTACTGAAAAATATATTTAAGATTAGCCAACTCTTAACGATATAAAAAATATAACCAGACAACTAAAATATCACCGAAACGTTGATATGTCTTATATTAAAAAATATTACGGCAGAAATATACTCAGTAATGCAATAATGAAACCACCCGTTTAATTATTTTATTTAATCAATGCCAGTGTTCAAGGAATTTTCCGTGACCTCGCGAGGAAAAAGAGTTACAAAAATAAGTAGTTTGAGGTTGCTAAATTTCGAAGGAAATAAAGGAAATAGCCAACGACGTCTAATTTCAGTGCATTTTTTTTTTTTTCAGTAAGTCCGCTGCTTTTCGTTGGAAGCATACTGAAGATACATACAAATTGGACGTGCTATTATTGTAGGAATACTGTAAGTTACATGTTATATTTTTTTCCAAAGGAGGGTAATGTAGTCACTATTAACGACTACAAATAAACATTATTTCGTACAAACATAAATATGTGCATTTTTAGACTTGAAGGCAAGCAACTGACGTCAGATAGCATGTCTCCGACTCGCCTAAAGAGTGAGCATTGTGTACTGGTTTCAAATTTCCGTGTTTGACGCTTAGGGACAGCGGAGCTATAAGAGCCAGAGTACCACGCTCGACAAGAGATATATTGTTTGTACTCGCAGCCCGTAAAGTACCGTGTCAAGTTTACGTTGTAGTCATGTTCTACGGAACTGTTCTGGGAACATAGTTTCTTTCCAGGAAAGGTATGAAAAACTAATTGCTACCCCCTCCCCCGGATTGATGACACACTGTACAGCTTGACAGGGTCACAATGGTTCTCTACACTTGACATGAAGAGTGGCTACTGGCAATGTGAGGTGGCACAAGATGACAGGGAGAAGACAGCCTTCTCTGTGCAAGGAAAAGGAACTTGGCAGTTCAAAGTCATGCCGTTTGGGCTATGCAATGCCCCTG
>PNEQ01105449.1:0-33088 GCA_003012365.1 Medauroidea extradentata | reverse complement strand
CTTGGCACAGACAATGGTGAAGTGTGTGGTGTGTGCAGGTGGCTGTGGGGCTAGGTGCGGCGTGGCTGCTGGCCCTGCTACTGTGTCTGCCGCACTTGGCACAGACAATGGTGAAGTGTGTGGTGTGTGCAGGTGGCTGTGGGGCTAGGTGCGGCGTGGCTGCTGGCCCTCCTACTGTGTCTACCGCCCTTGTTCCTGGTAGCACCGTACCGCTACAGTCCCAGCATGGCGGGCTGTGCCCCTGACTTCGGTGAGGGTGCACTCTGGTACTCTGCCATCTACACTCTCCTCACACTGCTGCTCCCCGCCGCCCTCATACTCGGCTGTAACATCAAGGTCAGTCCCACGTCTTTGGCATCTGCTTTATACCAGAGATTACACAAATGTGCAGGTGGAGCATGTTGTATGTTCTATGGCGAGAATTTTGAGGTCTTGAAGCGGGAGAGGCCATGTTGTGTAACAGGCCTTTTAGCTCTTAATAATGAACCAATAACACGCAAAATATAAATACAGTAATTTAGGTTAGAATAGTCGTAGAGAGTCAGTTGAAATTGCGTCGTAATCAAGATTGTTTGTTTAATATTACTTGATTACAATAACTTATTCAATATAATTTAATTTGGTTTTGCATACTGGCGAAAGGTGTAGGGTTAGTAAAGGAGTGTTAAATGGTGTCACAGCTAGTTAACCCTTAAACACTGCAGTGAAGGGAAAGTTGTAAATCAAGGAATGAAAGCTGGCCAGCAACGTTGAGAATGCGTGAGAGACACAGCACGGAGGCTGTAAACTATATCATAGAGAGGTGCGGTTACGCCAACCCACATGCTGTGCAATGTAATATTAATCTTTGTTATTAGTCATCAGAAATTGTTCAAATTTTGTAAATAAGTTTAATTGTATGTTAATGTTTATCTGTGTTAATTTGGAATGATATAACACATCGATACGGAGAAATGTCCGGGTTTGATATTGTCAGTCCCACGCCTCTCGCCAATACGCGAAACAAAATTAAGTAAAAATTATATTGAACAAATTATTGTAATCTGCTATGATTCAGGCCGCATGGGAGGATACAGAATGGGAAATATGTGCTATCGCTCCCTTCGCCTTTGAATCACCTAAACGTAACGGAAACGGAACAAGTGAGACATTTCCTCCAGTGCATTTTTTAAAATTTAATGTTCCTTGTTTAATCAGCAGTTTTTTTATCTACAACGCAATAAGAAGAGCTGTCTAGTATTAGAATGCTCTAACAAATGATCCAGCTGACATTGATGGAAAATACCTAATATAATGTTTTCTTGTAGAAATTCTCATTTTTTCTTCTGTCTCCACACCTCACACATAATATAAAATTCATCGCCAGATCCTTGTCTGCAGGATTCGAGATGATTTTTTTAGTTTGCCATGTGTCTAAAATGTTAGTATGAGCGGAATGTTAATATGCTATACGTCGCCTAAAATAATTTCGGGACACCATAAATCAGGATGGCCGGAGCCAGGAATCAAACCCAGAGTTCTCCCGAATGCGAATCCAACAAATTACCTCAAAGTGCTGGTGGGCGGCCTCGTCGGTTTACCCATTCCTACTGTGGAACATTGGGTTAGAATCCTGGGCCAGCAATATACGCGTTTGCCGTGAAATGAGTGCGGATATTTTGGACGGTTTATGCGGGAAATTCGTGTGAGCATTTTAATTTTTATAAAGAACTCGACTTTCTCTCAGCAACCAAATTTGTGTTTCGTGGCGGAGAAAGTGTTTTTTGTGTGCCAACGAGCGAAGTGGCGCAACGGTAACACGTTCGGCTCGCATTCGGGAGGGCTCTGGTTTTGATTCCTGGCTCCGGCGATCCTGATTTCTGTTTTCCATAGTTTCCCGAAATATATCCAGGTGAATGCTGGGATGGTTCCTTAACAAAGACCATGGCCGACTCCTCTCCCAGCTCCTGTCATTGTACCAAGTTGTGTCTCATCGTCTATAATTACCTCGCTGTCGACGAGACGTAAAGCACTCTTACCTTACCCATGGGCGTCACCAGAAACTATTTCAAGGGGGAGGGGGCAAAGATTTAGACATTTAAGTTTAGCTGTCATAAAACTAATCTATTATAAGCAAACACACACTTTTTGCAGCGTCTGTTGAGACAGACCATTGTTTTGCAGCATTTGACGCAAATTAAGACCTTTTCACAGTGCCTGACACAATTAGTGACCTTTTTTTTGTAGGGGTCACCAAGTTCCAGGGGGGGACAACTGCCCACCCCCTTCTTGACGCCCATGACCTTACCTTAACAAAGATGTCTTCTAGTTCCTGCCGCTGTTTCAAGCTGCGTGTAGTGAACTTTCCTGAGCGCAGACTAGGCAGTGTGGCTGTGACGCAGGTGCTGATGATCGCCCGCTACCACCGACACCGCATCGCGTCGGCGATCTTCGAGGTGACGTTGTCGGCGCAGGTGACGATCACCCACCAGAGGAACCCCTTCACACCGCCAGTGCTGGCGCCATCTCGCTTCAAGGGCAGGAACGCCTTCTCTACAGTACTGCAGCTTCTGGGCTCACTGCTCGTGCTGTATTTCCCTTACTACGGCGTCATACTCTGGGAGAGTTCCTCCTCCACGCTGCTGGCGCACAAGGTCCGTGTATTCTCCATCAACTGTGCAGCTTCCAAGCCCCATTCTCAACAACATCATTTATATTGTTATAACAAATATTATTTCCTTAAAAGAGGGCATGGTACATTATTCAACGCTAAAGCATGTATAACTGTAGGTTTCTTTAAGCCAATTCGCGAAAATTAGACAATTAAAATCCTAGAAAATAGTTTTAGCCAATGTTTTAAACAAAATTGTTTCCTGTGTTACGAACTTCTGAGGCACAATCTCTGACGCCGAAATCTCGTGCATTTAACTGCAGCGCAAGAGATCGCGCTTAATTAATTACAAATTCTCGGTAAATATTTACACATAAAGTTGGCAAACACCATTATCTATCACTGTAAAAAATAGTTGGTAATTTTACTCATCAATGGACGACTTGAAGTACACACCCCTGACGTCACCGCAGTGGAAAATGTACTGTGGGAAACAAAGATTGTTTACAAACATGCTGATTTGTTAGTTGGTGATTGCAGAAAGCAATAATGTTGCGCATTCATAGATTTGCACACAAGGGTAAAAAATAGGAGTTTCTACTTCATGGTTAAGATACGCAAATACATAAGATTAATGACTACCTGAAAAAACGGCAAATTCCAAACAAATAATCAATTTTCTTGACGTACATCTCATCCGGGACATTTGATGCCAAACAGCTAAAAAAAAGGTTATGTTCGGCTGCGGTATCCATGGAGATAGGAATTGTATCCCACACCTGACTGAAGCTCCGCCTCTTTTCAAGTCGTCTATTGTAATGGGAATATTCCCCAACCTTGTGCTGGAAATCTGGTTTCCGAACACGTGTGAAAATATCCACGCTGTATTGTATTCGCCGGTGACACTCACACATACGACTCAAACCTTTCTCTCGCTCGTAAAGTGAAATTGTCGTTAAGTGCCTGCGCCAAAATGTAACGAAAAATTGTAGTTTCGGTTGCGTAACTTTCCTTTACATGTGTGGAGTAATTTGCCCTTGTCTGTAGAATAAATTAGCTTCCATTACATGTTAAGTAAATTTACTGCAAATTTGTTTACAGTTTAGGATTGTCATTGAGTATTTTATCCATATTGGCTTCGAAAAAGTATAGAAATCAATTGATGTTTTCAGCATTCACTTATCTACCATGCACTCGTAAGAGAAGATCTCAAGGTGAAGAGACAAGCCAGTTGAGCGACTTGAACGCAGAGGTGATAGTCAAGTGGTGAACGAATATTAGTCGGCCCTAAAGGCAATGGCCGATCGCTGGCATTGTGTTATCCCAATAACACCCAAATTAGCTGTGTAACACTTTATTTTTGCATTTCTTATTTAGTTACGTTTGACTACCGAGAGGTGATGATTTTCCTAACACACGCAGAAAAGAAAATAAATAAATCGTGAAACAAGACCCTGACAGACGAGAACGTGTTAAATTGTAGGTTACTGTAACTTGCAACTTCTAGGTAACTTTGCACTTATCGATAAGTTTAATTTAATATGAAAATTTTATGGTTTCAGTTACCCTTAAATATTGCTTAGTAGTAAAGTGGTGAGTGGTAAAGTCTTCGTCAATAGAAGAGACTGCAAACATTTACTTAAAACAGAAACCCGTGGTGCAAAACTACTCCGAGATGATGGAAAGTAGTCCCACTTTACGGTATCGTAAATTGCACGTCCAGTTGTAAATCGAACCTACACGTACATCTAAAATGGTTAAAAACGATCGAGGCCTCGAAACGCACAAATTTTAAATTCGAATCTTGCTCGCTTACCACGTGTCTCACCGTCTCTATGTTCAAGAGGCTCAAATGGCGGGCAATATTTTCGTCAACGACTATCGCTCCCGCTCTCTCTCTCTCTCTCTCTCTCTCTCTCTCTCTCTCTCTCTCTCAAACGAGATTTTAAGAGGCGAGCATATATTTTATGGTCTGCAAAACAAAATAAAAGTATTATCCGCTCCAAAATAAAACTGCAAAATTTCAGTACCTGAAACTTTAACACCTGAACTGACAATTGAAACTCCAATTTAAGCAGTTTTCACTCTCCCAAAACACAACTAAGATAAGGAAATATGAAGTGAAAACTTGTAGTTGTACGTTTCAGGATGGTGCGTACACCCAGAACCCTTGAGTGAGAAAGAATAAGAAATAACAAAGGCCGTGCTCTCCTGTTTGTACTGTTTTTTCGATAATTATTTTTTAAGCCTAAACAAGAACAGACGTCAAAAACCTCTTTGTTAGTTTTGTTTGAAATGTATTTCGTCATTTTGTTTTTTTTTTTTTACAGTAAATAAAATAGTTATAGGTAATTATGTAACTAACGAAATTTTTGTTACTACGCTTTTTAGTCGAAACTGTATAATTTCTTATCTTGAATAAAATATATATTACATTAAAATTTGTTTTAAAGCAAACTGTCAAACTGATTTGTGATATGTACTCTCGTTTAAACTTAGCAAAATAATTATCTCAAAACAGCAGAAACAAGAGAGAATGGTCTTAAATTATAACAGATAAGTATCTGTCGAACCTAATACATACATGTCACCAACGACATTTTCTTTAGTCGGTTAGGCGCTGATCTATGGTGCGAGAGGTGCTGGGTTTGAATCCCAGCTCCACCATCGGCTGTCAATACCTCGTTGTTAAAGGGCCGTAGAAGCCTCTCATCTCATTGTCTTATTTTCATTTTGTTCATCTTAGTTAGACCCACACTGCTAACCGCTCTTTAGTGTGTGTATGTGTGTGTGTTTTAATACCCATAAAAGTGTGAGCAAATAAGTACTTGAACGGTTGATCGCAGGTGACGGCCGTGGCTAAGGTGAACCCGCACCTGGTGATGCTTGCCTCGACGCTACTGACGTGCTCGCCGCCCGTCAACGGCCTCCTGTACGGCGTCAAGAATAAGATCCTGCGCAAGACCTTCCAGAACTACTGGCGCAAGCAGATGTCGAAGAGCGAGATGAACCAGGAGATCCAGGCTCGCACCCCGTCGACGTGCGGCTCGCGACGACCGTCCCTGACGCCGCTGGGGTTGTTCGGGCGGCCCGCGGGCGGCCAGCAGCAGCAACACCTGCAGCAGAGGCGATTGTCCGAGGTGATGGTACCGCCTCTGCCGCAGAGGCCCAACATGCAGAGGATAGCATCCGAGCTGGACTGGAGACCTGCCTCCTCTGTCGGCTTCACATTCGACGCGCCCAAGTTCTTGCACCGCTCCAAGTCCTACATGGCGCAGCAGCACGACAAGGCCGCCAGCTGCAACACGCTGCAGGTACGTTATAAGACCACGTGCTCCTTCCCTGTCAAACATTACATATCCCGAAACAAACCGGATACATTCAAGATGATACAGATCAATCACCCGTCATAACTCTCTCACACACAGTCATATCCCGAACACCAAAGTTTGATTGTTCTATTCCAAATAGGATTTCTTCGTGCACCGCTGTAATTAAATGCGCTTGTTGGTAAAACAGTAAAACAGTTTTGCGACCCAATCTAACAATAGAACTGTCAATATCCGACCTTTGTGTGTGAAGAGATTTTGGTCAGCGCTTAGCATCGAGGTCTTTAGCGCTGGTGATGGGTGACATGACGAGAGTAGAGAGCGGTGCCGGAATGAAGAACGGGGGAAACGGGAGATCCTCGAGAAAACCCGCCGACCAGCGGCATCGTCTGGTACGATTCCCACATGCGATTATCCGGGGACCGACCCCGTCGGGAATCGAACCCGGATCGCCTTGGTGAGAGGCGAGAGGTCTGAGCCCTGGGCCGCCGCGGCCCCAACCGACCTTCGCGACTGAGGGGTACAATAGTTGTGTCTACTTGTTTGAACTTCACCACTACGAATTGAATCATATTTTATAGAGGGCGAAAATGGGTGTTTTAACTGTCTTTCTTACGTATGTAAATAATGGCGCAAGATATTTTGTAAGGTATAAGTAGAGACATGAACTTTTCGCGAAAAGAAATTTGCCTCACTTTGTGTCAGTGACTGGTGTGCACGTCTGCAGACTTGCTTCACGGACAGAGATTGGATGTTTTGACATTCGTGTGTCGTGGGGTTTTACACGCAAATCACAGACGTGTGGTGTTACAGTAACCGTATTGTGATTGGTACAGTCAAATGAGAAACGTCACAGTTCAAAGGCACGCTGCCAATATCTATGAAGCAGAACTGCAGACATGCACATAAGGTACTGGAACAAAGTGGGGCAAAATTCTTTTCGCGAAAAGTTCATGTCTCTAGTTATAAGCGTTCATAATACGCTTTTGTCTTTAATATCACTTCATAAAATGATAGGGTCACTGCTGGATGTAGGAGAGGCGAGAAGACCGCACACCAGTTCAGTAACTTGCACCTAGAGGCCAGGGGGAGACGTAATGCGAGTGCTGCCTCGTTCTTACAGCTTCTGTTCTTCTAGGCCTCGAAAGTATGAAATACCCAGACGGCCACCTTGGAGTGTGTGTTTAAAACATTTTTTGTTTAAGGCGCTGCCTACCTGGTAGTCTTGGCGTGTTCTAGGGATTTACATGTTAAATTGTATTCGGGAAAAGTCACCTTTCAGAGCTCGGTTTTGGGTCTAAACCAATTTCTGCGTTTATATGAAGAAAATAAAATTAAAATGTGGAAAAAAAATTACGAGCAGGTGTTGGCGTATGTTTTATTAGAATTAAAACACGTATAGTTTAGAGTTTTCAAGTTTTTGAAGGGGGGGGGGCAGCCTTAAAGTCCTGTCACAATGTAGGTCGCCACTGGGCTCTGAGAAAGACAACAATCTTAATATCATTCGTTATTATTCCCCAACTGCGAACTTTGTTTAGTTTTATATTTATGTCAATTTTGCGGTAGAATACACCGGTTCATGAAATATTTGTTTACGTATTTTCATTGCTGATTCCTAGTGTTTACCGTTAACATGTATGTAACGTGATTTTTTTATCAAAACTAATTCCCTTTTTAGTGCCATATACACGTTAGTATTATCTGCACACGCTAAAAATACAGACCTACACAATTTTATCATTGCTCGTTTTATTATTTGCCAACGTAGTGTGCTTAGAAGGTCGTTTATATGAAATGTCTTACTACTTTGTTAAAAATCGTGTAGGGATATGTATGTTAATAGTTTAGAAGTTGTTTATCTTACCTCCGGGTAGGTCGGTCCCCGGATATTTGCATGTGGGAATCGTGCCGGACGATGCCGCTGGTAGGCGGGTTTTCTCGGGTATCTCCCGTTTCCCCCGCCCATTCATTCCGGCGCTGCTCCATACTCACCTCATGTCACTTTTCCCAACGCTTAAGACCTCGATATTAAGCGCTGACCAAAATCTCTCACTGACTCTCTCTCACGTTTATCTTACTATTTGTGTTTGTTGATATGTTTCTTGTGTCAACTAATTGCCAAGTTGTTATATGTGTCCTAAAGCAAACATTGATATTCTCAAATAATAAATTCTGACCAGAAAGTTTGTAAATCGTTTTTGAAATGTTTATTCTAAGAAAAAAACTAAATTATTCTTTCATATTCAAGAAATGACATGTTCTCCTGTAAATTCAACCGTTTTGTTCTAACTTAGCTTATATGGCCTATTGAAATAATAAGGTCAAAATACACGCTAAATATCCGAAAATAATATTTTTGCTCTGTTAATATGCATCCGTTAAGTCATGTAATTTTATAATGACATGCATATATGTTGCATTTACAATAATATATACTTATTTACTTTTATGGTTCCATTACTTCTCTTGTGACAGTAAAATTATTTAACCTAATTTATGTTATTTATAGCAAACTTTTTCTTACGATAGACAATAATACTTATTCTTATAAAGTTATTAATATATTTTTAGCACACACTTCGTTAATTCGTATTTTAAATGTAGCGAAGTGCTTCTAGTAAATATAATTGTCTTTTTCTATATTTATTTTATTCCTTTATTCCAGTTTGTCAGTAATTTACTGAAATTTCTTGTCACTTGGGAGTTAATATCTCATGATTCTTTTTCAAGTATATGATTATATGAGGACTTTTTTCGTTTGGTTTGTTGCCGTTATTCGTATATTAAGAACGTTTATAATCGGAATAGAGGAACTCTTCTATTATCGTTTCTACTATTGTTTAACTATTGAAAATTTATCTTAAATCTGTAAATTTTTCCCGCTACATGTATTTTACTCATGATTGTGCTAGTAACCATACCTAATTTTATTTGAACTTACAAAATATATGAGCTCATATAATTCCAGCCTAGGGTGCGAAGAACTCTGGAATCAAATTCATTAAAGCACGTGTGCTGTGACTGAGTTAGAGTTTAGTTCGACTATCAAAATATTTCACTCTAGTAAACATTTACCGGCAGAAAGCGAGGTCATGATAAACAAGTATTAAATATCAAACTGTTTATTTTCTGATATTCAGACCAAAATATGTTGCTTTCAATTTCTTCGCTGCTCTGATATGATTTGAATTTTCTTACTATGGCAGATCGTTTTATTTTTAACTGATTGATTTTATTTATTTCTTCACTAATTTACAATTCTAGTATTTTATTAGCTTCCATAATGTGTCTTAAACCATTCATTGGGAAACATCACCACACCTGGGCATGTCAATTTGCGAGTGCAGCCTGCATTATTTTTGTTCACTACCAATGAAAATGACTCACAGTTCTAGTGAGTGTGACCACAGCCATCTCTAGTGGGACTTCACTGTGGCAAACCTTCCAACCAGAGTCGTTTTAGTAGATATTTTAGCTTTACTACAGCAGTGGCTGGCCCAGATTTGTCTTTAAGAACTGCAGACAAACTAATCAGGTACAGCCATTGTCATAGGAAGATCTCAAAGCACTAATGAAACGACCCTTGCTGGCAAGGTTGCTACATCGAAGGCCGCATCGTTCTACTAGAGATGGCTATGGTTTGACACACTGGGTCAAGGAGTACGAGGGCGGCGTCTGTGGCAGGTGCCGGCGGGGGATGACGAGGCTGTGCCCAGCCTGGCAGCTGAGGAGCTGGTGGACCGGCTGAAGACGTACCGCGCAGCCGTGGTATCTCGTGGAAGTGGAATGGACGATCAGTCGTCTCAGCATAGCGCAGGCCTATTCCTACAGCGCATGTTCGGCCTGGGCAACCCTCAGCCTCTGGTGAAGAAGGCACATGCCATCCAGACGGTGTTGGCAGCCACCACGCCACGTCGCTCACCACGCATACTCATCACACGCGCCTACTCGGAGGAGAGCGACCACACTCCACCAGCAGCCGGCTCGCCGGCCAGGCACTACTCCACCTCGGCCACGTCGCTACTCGACCGCAAGTGGAGGCGCTACCAGCACCACCAGGGTGACGCCAGCAGCGACAGCGAGTCGCCACACAAGCTGGAGGTGAGCGCCAGCTGCAGTTCCTCGTCGGCTGCCAGCCGTCAGCACGGCACCAAGTGCACCTGCTCCTCCACCGAGGAGGAGGACGACGACGACGAGGAAGACGACGAAGATGAAGACGAAGGGTCGGATGCCTCGTCGGGCCGGCTCTACTTCTCGCTGGACGCCAACTCTGCTGCGCCACTCTGCTGCGACGGCGCCTCGGGCAGCAGCGACAGCGGCGACAGGAAGGCTGACTCGTCGACGTCGTCACATTCCAGGCAGGTCCCTGGTTCGTACTTGCTGTCGTGGCCGACGAGGAGGAAGAGCGGGCCCATCCTGCCGTCGGTGCACCTCGCGAGGAGTTCCGGCAACGTCGCCGAAGCGCAGAGGTTCGAGCTGTAGTGGGTGCGGGCGTGTTAACTCGTTACTGCTGGCAAGTAACTAGCAGACAGTGTCTACACTGGAAGTTCATAACTACATATATTTTATTACGATCGCAGTCTTTAGTTACCATTACCAAAGAGATTACACTGACTCGAAAATTTCGCAAGATTATTCTCAAGAAGCTTTCCTTTTAAACTCGAGTGGGTTATGGGTTATGTTGATTCATTCGTTACCCTCTTAAATTTTACTTGTCCCCTGAATTGCGCGACTTAAAGCCTCTATAGTTACGTTATAAGCTATTGTTTGATTATTCGATGTCATTTTGTTCATGCGAACCTGCTGTATAGTAAATTGAGCACAACTGTACAAGTTTTAGACCTAGCCAAAAAAATTTGCGAAATTTCCGAGTTTCTACTGACTACCTTAGCTTTATGGATGGGGTCTGGCCTGAGTGGTTGCATTAACCAAGTTTCCTCCGTGCAGTACAGTTGCACATTCATTCCGCACAACTAGAGGGAAGTACGCCGATGGACCGTCAAAATCATACTCTTTAAAAGTAACTCTTTAAAATAAATAACATTCTACGTGAAATTTCAGAAAAATTTTGCCTTATCAAATGCTTTGCCAATTTTTAGTTTTAGTATTATATATCTAAGAAGTATTTCTAAAGTAAGCATTTTATACAATAAATGAGAAATAATATTTTTAATTAGTCCTGTCACATACAGAGAGCTGAACAACTCGTAACGAGTTATTTATTTATTGTACGTGACAGCAGCATGTGCCTAAATGGCATACTCAAGTAAACTCTGTCTAGTACATGGGAAGTCTCAGAGGGTCAGGCTCAGGAGTTTTAGTGGACTGGCTTCGGTATTTTTAATATGCTTACTGAATTGAGAGAAATATTGTTTGCTGCAACCACTTTTACATGGCATACTTCATTAGCTTGTTCAAGAATTTATGGGAAATTTCAATGATCTCAGCGAATAGAAATGGATGATTAAAAAATTAATTGCTGTTACTTTGGTTTGTCTCTTTTGCAGACCCAAAGAATAAAGATATTTTTGAAATCGTTACTAAGGAAAAGTCATCTGTATTTAGTTAGTTTTAAGTGCAGGTTATCAGAAAAAAGGCGAGCTCAAGGACAAAAGCTGCAGAAATATTTTATGCTCGACTTGCCATATATACAACGTACTGATCGTATAACTTTAATTCATAACGAACTTACTTTTGTGAATGTGATTATTACATTACTGTGGTTGATATTATTCCTTGGCTGTTCCCAAAAACTAATTTGTTGAACTTATTTTTTGTTTTTTATTGACATCGATGTTTTTGCAAGAACTTTATCGTAAAGTAAAATATTGTTTTACCTAGTCATTTTTATAAATATTGGGTATGTCATAAAATGATCCCCCTCCCCAATCCAATCTAGAAATATTGGTGTATATATGTTAATATTTCACATGTGTGTGTAGTATTCTGGTGCTCAAACAATAGTTTTGTAAGACTCGCCGGCAGCTGTCTTAATTATTCTAATTTGTGTATGTACTATAGCGCCAGTGTAATGAACTTATGACCAACTGTCAGTATTTAGATCAGGTACCTGTCGACAATCACGCAAAAATGTTCTGCTTTATCCCGGTTAAATAATGTTTGTGCCATTTAGTACTACACAGCAAACGTTGAAAATGTTACTAGTTAAGATGGCGATGTTGCAATGTTGTAGCATGAGTTGAACTCTAGATTGCGCTTCAACGGCTTGTCCTAGCTTTTTACCTCTGCAACATATGTGCAATGGAAGAGTTGATGTGCATCCCACTACATTAGTAACTCATCATGAATATGGCCTACAGTAGAATAACTGCGGATAAACCCAAGAAGATAATTGTCACCCAGAGTATAATTGTAGCGAACGATAGCACATTACAGAATCATTTTTAATTCGTGCCATTGAAATGCGAGTGGTTACGTGTAAAGAAGATTTGTGTTTTGAGGAGGAAAATCTCTCAATATTTCACTGCAAATATGTACATAATATAATAAAGATGGTTTAGAGCTATTTTTGTGGAAGAGAAATATTCTTTTACAGAGATTAAAACATAAGAGATGAGATAAGAGTACTTTGAAGTTGGTAAAATAAATATGTAAAGAATATATACAAAAATACACTAGGTTTAATGTTGAATTTCAAACTTCTCGCGTATTCCAACAAGGAGTGAAGCAAGTGACACATATTTCACCAAATCAGTTGCTAGGAAGGATCACTAGTTGGATAGAATGCAGCGCCTACAGCTGCGTATTTACCAGGAAAGCAACAGTTAGGCGAGACTTGTGCGAAAGTGGCTGGAAACATCCCTTAACGCAGGATCCATAAGTGGCTCTTTCATCGAGACACGTCACCCATTTACATACAAACTGGTTGAACTTCAGTTTTCAAAACAATACATTGTTTAACGACCTACTTTTTTTCTTGTAAATGTCGCAATTTTTCTAGAATAACCACTGCAGTTTTACAAAGGATTCCTTTAAAAGTGCGTTCCAAGAGTTTTCTTTATAATTGAAGAAAAAATCACAGTGTATAAATTGTGCGATAATTTTGAGTAATCAGTAATTCTAATGTGTTTTATTATGAAAAAAAAATTGTATTCAACAATTTAATCCATTCGTTTGGTTATGCTCAACTGCAACACTAATGATAGGATTTGAAATAAAGTGGGAAGGAAATCTAGACTTCAAATATTTCCTTAAATTGTAGGCTATCTTTATTTACCTCATATCTGAAAGAATTTTTATCACCGAATTAATTGGGCTTGTTGGATACATGTGCCTATAAAATATTTATATTAGTTCGTCAGGCCAAAGACGTCGTTTACAGGTGACAAGTTGTTATTGTTTTAGGATTTCGTACAACCCCACCCGGTATTTCTGTTCAAGGCTAACTTTAAAATAAAACATATTTCCTATATTTTCAACACGTAAATGTCATTATATTTGGGTGTAGTGAGTAGTTTATTGTTATCCGTGCACAGATAAGCCATCAACAATTATTCAGTTCTTTACAACTTGAGGATAGGGCATTGACAAAATAAACCTCAATAAATTTGTGCAGTTAAACCGGTATCGTAGTTAATGACTACAAGCAACTAATTGATGGTTTAAATTTCAATAAGTAAGTACCCAAATTTTAAAGTTGTGTTTATCCCGTTTCAATGATTGACATATATACATAAATTCACAAAAATTAGCTGCAATGTGAATGACATTAAAAACAAGCTCACTCATCATTTTCCGCAAGGGGAATTATTTTTCGTGTATATTGTTATAAATTCATTCAGTTTATATTATATATTTATCATTTATAGTTAATACATAAATTTTCGTAATTTGAATTTGCCTTTATTGTTAAATTGTGTTGATACATACACATCTGTTGCATACATCTGTTATCTGACAAATAAGAAAATGTAGGAACCAATTACTATCATGTTGGTGGCAATGATGTATTAGTTAACTGATATGTATTATAATTACGTTGATTTGTGTATTAACTAAGATAATACTGATTCCGAAATTAACAGGGTTTATTTGGATTCGGGAATCAGAATTTATGAGACCAACTTTGCTGTTATTAATTGTTAATGATTTATTTGCAACTGATTCGGTGAAATGTAATACAGTAGCTAGCGAAATTCCTTCAATAACCGTTGTTAAATAGTAAAACACTAGTTAGCTACACTGTTCGAAGCAGTAGGCCTACATCATTGTTTTTTGAGTACAGATAGTCTAGTCTACTACTTCCGTACATCAATCTTTAGTACCCATAATTCACTTTCGTACGGCGGATTCAGACTTTCAAATACTAACTAAAAATCAAATTAAAACTAGTTTTTCCAGCTCTTCAACGCTGTCAATTATACGTGATTTTCTGAAAAGTGTACCTCCAATTTAATGCTCCACGGCAGTTTTCAAGGCATTATTTATTAGCCTATGTATATAACAACTTATTACAAAATAACTAAGCCTGCATGTAACTAAGATAAAACAGCATTTTCATTATAATTTGTAGTTATTGAAGAACTTTTTGACTTTTTTTAACAGAACTCTTTTAATAAAACGCAAGTGTATCATTCAACTTTCATACATTCGACTATAGTATAGATTTTTTCAAGAACACATTATGTACAAAAGCAGAGGACTGCCTGTCCTTTGCTGCAGTATTTCATATCACAGTTTATCTGCTGAAATATGTTTCCGTGGTTCACTGAAATATACAAGAAATGAATTAAGGCCCGTGTTTACTCTGGCTTATGTGAGGATGTGTATGTTAATTGAGTGTATCTTGACAAGACGTAGTTTCATGCCTTGTAACGCGCAGACACGTAGGTCGTCCCTTGTACACTCACCACTTGTTTAATCGCCCCTACGTGCAAGGTTCAAGGTGTTCAACCTACGTGCAAGTCTTCCCATCGTCGACTAGCTTGAGCTTGCATGTGTTGTCACCCTACATTTATATGGATAAAATATAATAAAAATAAGAGTAGTATTGATGCATTAACTATTACGATTCCCTTGGACTCTAAAAACACTAGTTTCTGATGTTTCATCTCAAAATACTACATATGAATCAGAAATTGTAAATGAAAATTTTGTCGATGGGAGCATTAAAGATTCGTAAACGCTGTTAGTAAATATACATGAGGGCACGAGAAGTTTTTTTTTTTTTTTTGCGACGATGGAGGAAACGTAAAAAACCTTATAAACACGTTTGCGTCTACCAGTCTCTGCTGATTTGAAAGTAAAGTGTGATCGACCGGGTCTTCAACTATGATGATGATGATAATGATGAAGCTGGCAATAATAATAATAATAATATGTTTTTTTTTTGGCGAAGGCAAGGGACAATTGTCTTCACTCCACATGCAGTTGAACACACGATGAAATACATTTAAAATTAATAAAATTATGACATTTAAATGAGCAATTTCTTCACATATATAGCCAGTTTCACTAACGATGCTGAATTTTTCTTAAATGCTTATTGAACCAGAACCTATGACAAGATTTATTCGAAAACATTACAATACGGTTTTCGTTAATAACCTAACGTTTCATTACGCTCATTGTATACGAAATCTTAAAGAGAAATTAAATTATTAAGATAATATAAAATTTAAGATAATTAACTCTGACCATGTAATTAAGATTAAATAACTTATAGTATAATAATACGCACCAAATCGTAAAATGTAATGTTTTTATTAAGAGATGTTGCCGTTAATTCGTTACACCCTACTTATCTTACACGAAAAATTAAAAATTTCAACAAAGGAGGTGATACAGCTTCTTTAAGAGGGATAGATCCCTGTCAGATCAGTTTTACAGTTTTTCTTATAAATCAGGGAATAGACACATTGTTTTACTTTTTTCACGCTGACAAGGCATGGTTTATTGTTTCATTCACTTTTTGGAATCCATATGGCATTGTTTCTGTTAATGTTGCGGCCTAGCCGCTCCCGTAAATAAAGCAAATTTTCCTTTTCAGCTGTTTCCCGTTGCAAAATAATGAATACGTTATGGTTCCAGCAATTACATAAAATCGATTAAGTTAGTACCTATGCTATGTCGTGACCAAAATTTTGATACATCGACTGGAACAGAAGTTATCGAGAAGAAACAGGTAAATCCAAGGTGGTAGGGATCAATACCCCTTAAAGAGAAAGACAGAGGACCATATGAGAGGCATACAACTTTGCAGTTGCAGAAAACACATTTTCATTCAAAACACGAGAAAAAAAATTGTATATGAGTGCGTGTGTTCTTTTACAGCAGAAGTAAATTATTATGTCCAAATACTATATTAGTAATTATTCTACATACCAATACTGTACTTCTTCATCATTACTTTCAAAAAGTAAACAATCATCACAGCTATCATGTCTTCATGTATCGCAGCTATAGTTTCATAAGAGCAAGTTTTGTCTGCTGGAGTCATTATTATAGTAAAAAAAACTTTATTGGAACGCAGAACATTGCAACCTCTCATCCAAACACGGTGAGGGAGTGGAATGCATTGCTGGAGGAGTTGGCAACTGTGAGGTGGTTTGGAAGGTTTAGGAAGGGACTGGATGATTGGCGCTGTGGGGATAGAGAGGAGTCTGCTCACCACCGGGCGTTAGCCCTACTGCGAGTATAAAATTATTATTATAATCGTACAGTATTTACTGTCGGTAGCGATGTGACGCTGCAGATGGTCACTGTTTTGGATTAAGCATAATATGTGGTATTTCATTAACTCGCTATTCAAATGTGCTACTGAAACTGTAATTTATTCTCGAACAATACTGAATCAGTCAATAAAATGTTATTGAGAATAGAACATGCGAGGGAAAAGAAAAATTGTTGTGTGTTAAATTCTTAGAATTTAGAAATATGCTGCAATAGTATTATACTGTTTATTGGTACAGAAATAACCACATTTTCAAATTGTCCAGACATGGCGTACGTCTTCTTCAACGTGTTGTCTGCATTTTACTTTCAATTTAAGAATCAACTGTAGATTAGAAGTTTTACTTCTCGCCTCGTATAACGTGTACCAGGAATTGCAGTTTTATTTGACTGTATTCTGAATTTCCTTAGAATTTCGGTTCTCTTGACAACCTATTCGATTGAGACTCAGGCGTCCCAGCTTAGTCATCAACTTCTTCTGTGTGTTCATATCTCAAGTTTTCCATTTTTCCATTGTGTTCATTTTCACGGTCAGTATTTATACTCGACATCTCTACACTGGTAACTTAATTAACTGTGCGGAAAAAAGTACATGGCGGCGTGATGTCCAACTATCAGATATTTACAATCAAAAATGTATTAATGACATTACGTTCTACTCTACTTTTTATATGTTTAGCGAATGAATGTTTTTTTGTCTTCACCGTATACTTTCGGTTGTGGCAACGACTTTATAGGGAAAATAATGGTTTTTCCGCACAGTGTTATGTTGGTAGCGTAAATATGAAATCAACCAATTGTAGCCTGCTGTTATCTTTTGGCATGTAATGACAGTTTATTCAAATATTCTCGCAGAGTTGCAGAAGCTGTCTGGTATTTGTTTACAGTGTATTTGATTCGAGCTTTACACATGCCATGGAAACGTGATAGAAAATATTCCGTTACTTTTTCACTATTACAAAAACATATTGGCAACTCGTAAAAAAAATTCGTTAATATACACAAAGAAGAACGCACGTTACCGCAGTATTTGCTTAATAGCTTAATTCGACACTAGTAGCAGGGAATCCTAGTAAAATTATTATCTTATCAGTGTGTTTACTTTCATAATAACGCTTTTCGACTAATACATTCAATCTAAATCACTTTATTTGTTGTTGTTACCCATCTGTTTTTAAATGTGTGTACGGAATCATCTGGTTTTCAATGGCTGCGAGTGGATCAGCAAACTGTTATTTTTGTTGATTGTGTGGCTTTAAACTTTTTTTTTTTCAGTCAAAACCACATTTTCATTTCTGCTGACAAACACGAATGCAACATCGTGTTATTTTTACGTAATGTAATCTGCTGACAAGTGTTGATTTTTGTACACCCCATTGGCATTTATCCGGCAAACAAGAGTATCTGTATTCCAATCACATATTACTTTTAACCGATTTTCCGATTTGATATATCCGTTGCTATTCTAGCAGATTATTTTGTGTTGCTCGTCTTTTCTTTTCTAGAACTGTCGGTTGATATTTGACGTTCTTGAAGAGATCTTGGTTATGGCAAGTACAGTACAGAACAATACAGATTCAGAGACAGAATACATATACATCAGCAAAGGAGATGTTCAGGATATTCACACTAGGTGGCTTAAGGTTGAAAAATAATGGCACAAATTTTTAATTTGTGACGTTCACAATGATTACGTCGCTGTATTGTTCACAGTTTTTCCTTCAGAATTTGCTAAACAAACCAATCTTAAACATAAACTGTCATGAAAAATACGTTTCATAAACACAATTATTTATTATAGTTATCAAACAAACAATATTGATCAATACTGTTAGTACTGTTATCTCTAACAACTGTTAGGAGAGCTGGAATCTGTTGTCGTATAAAAATTGCGGTCATGCCTGGTATTTCGTTGCTTCTTTTTTTTCGCGGTGTTCTTGCCTTAGAAAGAAAATGGCAATGACAGTCATTTAAATTTTGCAACCGCCATTGATTTCTCTTTTAGTTCAATTCACTCAGCTTAAAAGTAAAACAACTGAACATTTGGAGTTTTCATGTTACAGCTAATATCCAGTATGCCGGCTAAGGAAGCGGACACGAACACGTATTTGTGCGGAGTGTTGGAAATTTAAAGACCATCTCTCCGGTTCTAAGCTGCACAACAGCGATTCTTGGCACCAATTCCATGTAGCCTATTACACGTGAAAGAAAAGTTATGATAAAGGATGCCGCCTGAATAGATCGCCGTTCGCTGTGATACGCTACAATGAAAATGGGTTCATCCATGAACACACTCCACATCGTGCCTACACCATGTCTTCCTACGAGCAGTGTTTAAGAATCATTACTCTCCTTTCAAGTTTAATTTTTTACATTTGCTTTTTATGTGAATTGTGCTGAACTACGACGTTGGTTGGCACACACACACACACACACACACACACACACACATATATATATATACATACATATATATATATATATACATACATACATATGTGTGTATGTGTGTATTCGGAAATCGCAGATTTCCCCCGACCCATCATCAGGGCGCTGCTCCATACTCCCCTTTCACTAGAACGCTGAACATCTTGTTGTTAAGGGAAAGTGTTAGACAATTTCCATGTATTTTCAGTTTTTGAGCCATAACATTTATTCAAATAGTGTTATTAAAATTTTATCTTCGACAGAGCATAGGATATAGTCTTGGTAAACTGCTTGACACAAACAATAATAGAATCTTTCATTATTTTTGTCATCCAGAATCACTGCAAGAGAATTATAGGTTAACTTTCGAGAATTGTCTTGCAATTATTCTGCATGACAAATTAACCAAAGATTCAATTATTACTTATGACAAGCAGTTTACCAAGTATATATCTTATGCTTTGTCGAAGAGAAAATTTTGATAATACAATTATAATAAATGTTATGGCTAAAAACCAGAAAATACAATAAAATTGTCTAACACTCCCCCTAATGCAGCTGCACGAATTTTCTTATGCTTGTTGCATCACGCGGGTGTATATAGCATTGCACGTTACGCCTATATTGCATGGAGCTGTTCACCTTTTGTTGTTGGACAGGTTTACATAGTTTACGTAGGAGAGGGTTGAGGTTTTGAGGGGGATGGGTAGAAGAACTTTTCGGCTGAAAACAAGCGACGCGGTTTTCGTCGAGTGTGGCAGCCTGACATAGCTCTCCTATCGCCGCGTCACAAACGTGGGATATCACCATAATATCGTAACTTCATACACGTTTCTCATGCGTGTTCTATGATATATTAAATGACAAAAACGGGCAAGTGCAAAGCCAGTTTAAACTCCTCAACTTTCTCGCAGACTTCAGAGTTGCTATTACGTATGTTTCACACTTTCTAATAAACCGGCCATAAAAATACATGGTCGACACCATCAGGCAGAACGTACTCAAAAAGACTTTAGGGCATTCTGGGTAAAAAAAAAAAAGCACTTTATGCAACAGTAGTTACAAAACAAAGGTATATTTTGAATTACTGCAAAAACCACACGCCAGAACGTTTCACAAACTCATTTCTCGCTAGCTACTGTATGTATCGGCCACTCAAAACAATAACATTAAGACATATCTACACACGTCTATTTTTATACTTCAGTAATACATTGATATATTTCAACTTTATTAACATGCACGCCAAATGTTTGTACGAAAAAAATTACACAAATACTCAATATCAATTCAAACTTAGTTAGCTCCACGCAAAATACATGCAGAACTAAGCGAATTTTAAAATGGAAAAATAATCGTTTAATTTGAGTGACTAAAATGTGTATTTTGAAGCTGTTAATGTGGCGACATTAGACTCACCTAGTGACCTTACAGAAGAAATAGATGTGCCACGTACCTATAAAATATGTTTTTACTGTACAATACAATAAACTATGTTTTTACTATAGGTACCATACTGTAAAATGTGTTTTTTATGTATTTAATGATGAGCATTTTCAATTATTTTCAAACATGCAGTTATTGTTCACCGCACGTATGTGAGATAAAGTGCAGTTTTCAACTTCATGGAACCAATTTTAAATCAGACGTGACCATTTATGCAAGTCTTTGTGTCGCAGACCTATTATTGCCTTTTTTCATACATTTTTTTTGTAATTAACAGAAAATTTTTAATAAGCTTTTTAAAATAAGTATTTTACAAATTAAATGTGATCAGAGCCAGTGTTTTAATTTTGTCATAACAAAGGACGCTGTTTGCCGTTTACATGATATTTGCTAATTCACTAAAAGAAGCACTGGTCCCTTTAACGAACATACAGTAATTCAATGTGTGTATTATCAAAGCAACCGAAAAAAATAAAGGCTTGACGCTCAATTTGTAATATTTGATGTTATTACGTCAGTAAAGAAATGACTTTATTGTTATTATTATATCCACGAGTTGTGACGAAAAGATTTTTGCACCATTTTGTTTCTTGTGTTCTCACCTGCAACTCTGCTTCCTGTCCAGTGATTGGTTGTTTTAAGGCTCACTTGTCTGGGGGTTCTACTGGCAAATCACTGACGTATGGTGTCACAACAACTTATTCTGATTGGTGTCTGAACAAAGACACGCTGTCAATAACCATTAAGCAGAGTTGCCGATTTGCACGTAAGGCATTGAAACGAAATGTTGACAGAAAATCTTTACGGGACGAAATCGTGGCTAAAATTATTATACCAATGAATAAATTACACAATTTTACAAAAGTTCCATGAAGTTGAAATCAGTTGCGATAGCGGGCCATGAAAACACTGTCGAGCCACAGATAGCGCAAGTGTAACGCAAACATGTGTGTAACTGTGTCAATATTTTGACTGTTAGTTGTGTCTGAATATCATTCATGTCAAGTGCAAACACTTAGAACTTGTACCGTCTCCCTGTCCTGCATTTGTACGTCCGCCCACGAAACAAAAACATGTTAGTTCTGTCAGAATATAAGTACACGGAGATGTTATTGTATGTGAACCCCTTTGTTGTCGAAATATACCACTGAAAACTGCTTTAGTTCATATTTATTCTACACAAATCATGAGAAACATTATTGAACCTTCCTTCCTTGTACAGAAAGCTCAAGGGGAGAGCAAGATGCTAAATTTTATTCGATTTTATGCAATAACTTCTATTTTGAAATATTTTTGATGAATGTAACAATGCTGAGGCATAGAATATATTTGAGATGAATTTTGTAGATCATAATAGTGTTATATGTTCATCTTACATTGGTGCATCGGATTTGTCATCAGGCTTGAAAGTTAACCTATAATTAATTTTATATTTGTATATTTATTATTATTATTTATGTCAAGCTGTTTATCAAGAATATTTCCAATATCTTGTCAAAGAGAAAATTTTAATAATACAACTTCAATAAATGTTGTAGCTCGAAAACAAAAATATAAGAAAATTATCTAACTCTCCCCCATAAGGTAAGTTATTATTAGTAGTTATGAGTGTGTGTATGTGTATATATATATATATATACATAGCGCCAAATAAACGGAGGTGACTTAGGATACGTGCACGTCACATTTAGACGCTTTTATTATACAATTTATATTTTCCATGTCTGTCAACTGTGAGTAAACATCAAGGAAATTTCCTGATGATATTTATTATATTGCATTAATCTCAAGAAAATTTCTCTGCTCTGGGTTACCATATATGTGAGAAATACTTTTTTGAAATGTCCCAAAGCCACCCCGCGTGAACAAGTCACCCCCGCTTACGGCAGATACCATAACGTCTTAAAACATTAAAAATATAAAATTACGAGGAGTCCTATGAGAATACCAAAATGAAGTACAACTCATTTCTACAACAGTCACTTTCCTTTAAAAAAAATTGAAAATTAACAGTAAGCTTTAAAAAAGAGTGTATGTTTAAAAACCTATCCGTGTCAATAAATTCTACAAGAGCAAAGAAATTGCAATGATCAGGTTAAAGAAATCCAGTTGTTGAAGCAAAAACGATCATCTGTTGCGCAAACTCCGTACATTCCAGAGGAAAGCTTTCTCCATTACATCACTAGCAGCTATTATACCAAACAATTTTCACTTCTTCTCTTAGTGTATTTTCTTTCTATTACGTACGACTACCACAAATTACTTTTCTCCAGTACTGGAAATATTTATTGTGTAGACCAATTTTTAATACAGCGTTACTAGGCTTCTTTTTCTCCTTAATTCAGAAATGTGTTGTGAAGGAAGATAAAGACTTCTATGAAACATACAAGCAATCTTTACCCGAGTTAATGATACGTATTATTCTTACCGACCAACTGACTGACAAGAAAAAAGTGCAAAGTTTAACAAACTTTTAAATTATGATCCTTATGTGTGTGTGTCTATATATATATATACACTATGTGTGTGTGTTTGTGTGTGTGTTTTAATACCTAATAAGATACAGATACACATTTTAACACAGCGGAAAAAAATTATCTGAAGAATAACAATCCACTGACACGAAAAAAAAAAATCGATTGTCTATTAAATTTGATATTTTTCTGTCCTGTTAATTGTAAGGTACGGATTATTCCATTTTATTCGTATAATTCTTGGAAATACCTCATGTGTGGTGACGGTTAGATAGCAGCGTTTGTGGCCTTGAAGCGTTGGCTACGCATTGAAATGGAAATATTTTAATTAAAAGGATACCGATATTTCGAACATGTATATTTTACTGATATTTTCCAGTGCCAATTTCTTTTCCCACTTTCGTAAGTTAACGCCTTTCCAAGTTTAAAATGTTACTTGTTGTAGTAAATTCCGTTTTGAAATTGATGATAATAATAAGTAATTGGCGATGAATGAGTAAAAATAATTTTCATCTGCCATAAACATTATGAAATATTATTATTAGTGCCATACCTAAAATATTGGAGATATGATAAATTCGATGTATTACGATACATAATTTACTTTACATCAGTATGTTGTTTTAAATGTAAGACTATTATAATTAATAATTAGTTGCATTGCTGCGGCTTTGCCCGCATGGAATAATTTTAGCAACTTTGTTTAAAATATTGGTTAGTGGTTGTACACTCATTTTATGTCATATATGCCTTAATCTGCTTCAAACCCATCCAGGCAAATTAAAGTAACGTTGGGAATTATGTGCTCTTTTTCTGGGTTAGACTCCGGCTGGTTCGACCGGGCCTTTCCAAGTGGGAATTGTGCGTAGGATGATGACACTGTGGGATCTCCGGTTTCCCCCGCCCTTAAATCCGGGTACTGCTCCATATCCAACCCATGTCGCCTCTTACCGACTTTCAATACCTTAGTTGTTCAGAGCAGTCCAATTAACTCCGCTGTCCCGTCGCAATATTCCAGCTGCCACTAATATGTGTGTATATAACAGCACAATAATTCCCATCGCTATGTCTTACGCACAGGGGCGTCATTTAGGGCTACAGGCAAATGCCCCCCCCCCCCTGGATTTAGAATTTTATGTGTATAAATATATTTTTGTATTTTTAAATGCAAATAATGCTAACTTAAGGACGTAAAACTGAAGTTGTATTATTAAAGTATCTAATTTATACATGCTTAATTAATAAAAAAGATGCAACAAGGTCACTGTCGCCAGAAAACAAAATCTTGCCCCCCCCCCTGGAAAAACCTGAAATGACGCCCCTGCTTACGCGGGATACGAACCCTAAACCTCCCACACTGTAGACTTCATTCCAAACGAATACTGCAACGTAGGTCGTGAGAATTCTTATAGGTCGTTCGGTATAAAGTGAGCACTAAAAATTAATCCTTTGAAAAATATTACTACCCGTCACTGCATATCATTATTCTACATCAACCCTAGTTACCTTACTGCGTGTGTTGTTGGCAGCAAAATTACGCAATATAGTACCGTGTATTTTCCTATTTAAACGCAACCGTACTGAAACAAAAGCCATCGAAATCGACATAATTGTATTTTATAAAAGCAATAAACTTTTTTATTGAACTGCGTAGATTCCTATTGGCTTCACAATTTATCTTACACGCGCAAGTATCAAGTGACGTGTCCAGAGAGGAAAGACATTCCCCGTCGTTAGCCGTTACACGTGGAAAGATAGAACGGGCTGAAAATGGAACTTTAGCAGGGCTTTTGTGAGCGCTCACTTTATCCCGAATTGCTTATATATGTGTTCCGGCCCAAAACCAATGAGGTTTATTTATGAGTAGGATGGCAAAAAGTAACAACTTTTGAATTGTTCCTCCGTGGTCGTGCTGACTTTTCAGGAGTTCTGTAACATTTTACTGTTTTTCACATTCTTAATTATCTAATTTCATAAATCCAAAATTTGATTTGTAGATATTTACATAAGCTTCATTCTAATCAAAAAAACATCTCATTATTTTAACGAGTTTAAAAGATACTGATAATTAATTTAAAAGGTGTTTTATTTATTTATTTATTTACGGCTTACTTTTTATATATTTACGTAAGCATCATTCTGAAACAAAAAAACACCTCGCTATCATAACTGAATTAAGAGGAATCAAGGATTGAGAAAAACACATTCTTCGGTTTTTTTGCCCCCTTAATTTTCGAATTTCGCAAAATCGAAAAAATTGCTAATATGTATTTCTAGGCAAAAATTACAGCTTTCCATGTTAACGATATACAACGGATTGTTTTAAAACGCATTTCATCCCTCCCCTCCCCTTAATTTTCGCATTTAGAAAAATTTGTTGTTTGTGGGTGCCTATAGGTTAAAGGGAAGCTACCCTCAAATGGGCTGTCCGTTGATGAGTGAGCGAGGACACTTCATTTATATATATTGTATATGTGTGTATAAATAAATATGTATAGGTGGTTCGGAATAAAGTGAGCACTCAAAAAAGCCCTGCTGAAGTTATATTTTCAGCCAATTCGTATCTTTCCGCGCGTAACGGCTAACGACGGGAAATATCTAACCTCTCCGGACACGTCACTTGATATTTGCGCGTGTAAGATTAATCGTGCAGTCAGAATGGATCAATACAGTTTTATAAAAAAAGTTTATTAATTATGTAAAACGCAATTATGTCCATTTCGGTTGATTTTTCTTCTGTATTATTGTTTTTATATATGAAAATACATGGATCTATATTACGTGGTTTCGCTGCCAACCATACAAGCAGTAAAGCAACTATAGTTATTGTTGAATTATGTGCAGTAACGGCTAGTGATATTTTTCAAAGGTTAAATATTTAGTGCTCACTTTATTCCTAATAGATAACCTATATATATATATATATATATATATATATATATATATATATATATATATATATATATATATATATATATATATATATATATATATATATATATATATATATATATATATATCCGCTATCAACCTCGCTACAGTAATATTTATTACAGCAGGGGTGACACTGAGTGATTCAAACAGATAAAGTGGCACGAAGTCACCCCCTGCTGTCACAAAGTCACCCCACTTGACGACAGCTGCTGGGCTATGGAGGCTGTGTAGGAGCATCCAGTGCATGGGCCGGCGGCTCCTGAACTAGTTCAAGGCCAGCTCCTCTCCCAATCAACTTCTGCGTGGCCACGCGGCTGATCTACAACCGTCGATTAAGCGACGTTGCCAAGCTAGCTGGCCAGCTGCCTGCAGTGCCTCTCCTCCGCTGGTAACAACATATATCAGTCTCCTGTCTATCATGAGGAACACCTCATGTTCACGAGACAAACTTGCCAACTTCTGCAGTGATTATTTAAATTACACAACATAACTGAAATCGAATATTCAATAATCACGAGGAGGGAGTTCACGCAACATTTTTATTATTTTAATAATTTTTTATATTTTTACAAGGTATTGTTTGTTTTGTAGACATACATTTTGACTATTTTTCACAGTAATGAAGATATTCTACCGTTCATAGTATTTGTATAGTTGCAAGTAAAAACCAAAATTTGCATAAAACCTTTTATACAAGAAACGAAAATGAATTAACTTACAAAAACGAAATAATTCACACTGAAGAGTGCAACTAGACATGTATAAAAACATTGCATTGAAATTTTCTCTTTTTTTTAAAAAATTTTGAATGTTGACAACTTTTTATCTTAAATTCTGCAATTTTTAAAAAATACAAAACATATTCACTGCGGTTTTTTATTCGTGTCTATACGTAGCCTGCGACACGGTTCTTCAGTGTGAGTTATTTCATTTCTGTATGTCATTTGTCTTCGTTTCTTGTATGAAACCGTTTTATGTAAATTTCGGTTTTGACATGTCATTATACAAAAAGTATGAAAGGTAGAAAATTTTCATTGCTGTAAAAATAGTCACAATGTATCCCTATAAAACAAACAAAGCCACATACCAATACAAAAATTATTAAAATAATTAAAATTTTGCAGGGAGGGGCCCTATCCCTCTTTTTTTTTTAAATTTGCTCTTTCGTGTATTGCTTCTAACTTCATTTTTCTTCACACGTTTTAATAAAATTCCAGCAGCAAAACGTTTCTAACAATATTAACGCAATTGGGCAACACCATGTGCAATAAACAAATCACGTATGAAAAAATACATCACCACTAATAGAATTTTGTTCATAAATTCACATATATATTTTTTTGATGTCACCAGTTAAAGCCCTTGAGTTGAATAATTTCGAATAAAATGACTTTTTTCAACTAGGATTCCAGTTATTTTATGGAGTGAAAGGAAACATTTCTGAATGGTACCTTGAACTAAGGTATGGAATCAATTATGTTCCGTGATCGGTGGGATATGCTCTCAATTAAAGTTATTTAACTTGCTGAGATAATATAGTTTAACAGGGTTGCTGTTGACAAATTGCTAGAGCACTCACCACCCACCAAGGCGATCCGGGCTTGATTCCCAGCGGGTTCAGTCCCCGGATTTTCGCAGATGTGAATCGTGCCGGACGAAGTCGCTGGTCGGCGGATTTTCTCGGTGATCTCCCGTTTCCCTCGCCCTCCCAATTCCAACGCTACCCCATAGCAGGGAGCCATTCCATGTTCCTAGTTAACCTTCACGGCAAGCAAATGCCTACGGGAGTCCAGCACCCGGAGTGCGATTTCCTGGACCTCGGGTACCATCCTTATTACATTTTAATTTTTATATCATCTTATGAAAGGTTCTCTGCGGTGTTTTAAACAGCGCGGTTGTTTTAGTATACTCTGTTTCATATAAGTTTTCGTAATATTTGACAGCTACTAATGGGCAATATTTTTTAATGTTTTGTGATTTGTGGCACAATGCAAGACAAACTTTGCAACGTAAATGGTGAAATGGACATTTCTGAATCATTTTAGAACTAAAAATGTTTTGCTTTGTGCCACAAATCACAAAATATCAAAAATTATTGCCCATAATTTGCTGTAAAATTTTACCAAACTTATATGAAAAATAGTATACCTGCTGTACTATAGGTGGTTCGGGATAAAGTCTGAACTCATAAAAGCCCTGCTTAATTTCTATTTTCAGCTAATTCGTATCTTTCCGCACGTTACGGCTAACGACGGGACATGTCTAACCTCTCTAGACACGTCACTTGATGTTTGAGCGTGTAAGATCAATTGTGCAGTCGGTAGGAACCTATATAGTTTGATAGAAAAAGGTTTATTAAATTACTATACAGAGCACAAATATGCCGACTTCGTTTGATTTCATTTCAGTATTGTTGCATTTAAGTAAGAAAATACACGGAACTACGTTCGGCAATTCGCTGCCAACCGTGCAAATAATAAGGTAACTACTGTTACTGGTAAATTATATGAAGTAACGGCTGGTGACTTTTCCAAAGGTTAAATCTTTAGTGTTCACTTTATTTCGAATGACCTATACCTGCATGTTACGCGTATCAGCAGACAAGACTGACTGGCAAATGCAAAGCAAATTTTTTTTCTGTACATTAGCGGTGGTAGTATACGGCAAAGTGGCATTGCTCTTTGAATGCTCAAAGTGAACGAATATTTCACGTTGACTACAATTTTTATTTATTTATTTTGTTGGAAGTTTTACGTACTCTTAAATATCTTCATAACATTGGTAGAGATACAAGAGGCAATGAAAAGGGAATCAGCCAGGGCCTGTTTATGGAAGTTATGTCTAACGTGTCTTAGATGTACGGTGCAGCTGCAAGTAAACTATATGCTTCGTATGACTTCAGTAAAATTTTTGACTCCTACTTTTCGAATATAACTGTTAATATTTTTTTTAATATGTGTCGTAATTCACGGCATTCTTTTGTTCTAAGGCGTCTATTTGACCATTTGTGCTGTAAATTTTGTCTTGCATAGTGCCGCATTCTACAAAATGTTATCGGTTATTGCTAGGGCCCGGTAGTTTTCGCGAAAAGATTTTTGCAGCACTTTGTTTCAGTGTCTTACGTGCGCACCTGCATCTCTGCTTTGTGGTCAGTGATTGGATGCCGTAACATACAACGTCTGGAGGTTAAGGCCTTGTTACGAAGATTTGCAGTGATTTCGAAAATATTATTTTTATTGCTACCTAATACACATATCAAAATTTCGCTGCACAGTTTTGACACTTATATGTTATAATTTGTAGCTGACTTTTTTTTTTAGAACTATACTGAACTGTTTTTTTAGATTTAATTATCCAAAGTACCACGTTTTTCGTCGTAAAAATAAGCAAAAAATGAAAGAAATTATTTTTTTGCTGGCGAATGGTACATTATTTTAAAAAACGCGTCCACAGTGCATCGTGTGATTGCACACCAACTCAAATTTTTTCAAAACTTTTAGTTAAAAAATATTTGAGTTATTGGCACCAGTCTGAAAAAAAACTCGGGAACAAGCCCTTAAACCCGCAAATCTCAGACGTGTTGTGTCACGGTTATTCATGTACTGTTTGGCACAGTCTGATGAATAATAACTCTGCACAAAAACACTCTGCCAATGATCATGAAGTTGAGCTGCAGGTGTGCACGAAAGACACTGAAACGAAGTGGGGCAAAATTTTTTTTCGCGAAAACTACCGGGCCCTAGTTATTGCCCATAAGAAATTTGTCAAATTTTACTCGCGAATACTATGCACTACATATATATTAATATACGTAGGCAATATAAATCATCCTCGTATCTGGGTATTCATTGTTTCGGACAGGGGATGCAAACTACGAGTCAGTTCGTAACAATAAAAGGGGTGGATGTGTAATAAAAATCGTTAGAGTTGATGGTATATCGCTGGAAAACTTGACTGTTTGCTGGATTTCAACACAGGTTCATCTTACAAGAAGATTACTGGCTTTAGCTAGTACTTGGAACTGTTACCCTATTTGACTGAGTCAATAAGAATCCCGCTACTGTAATATTTGATGACTGTCGTTGGTCTACAGACAGCTACGTTGTGTCAGAAGTGTATCGCCGAAGCATATGTTGGAAGAAACTACAGCGTTTTCAAGGGTAAGTTGACACAAAGCATTTTCGCGACGCACCACTATCCCTAACCATCGTTTATAGCATCCAGTTTATAAGAGCAGGTATTAGGACACTTGTCACAGGCACGTAAGATCACCCGCACAATGTACGTCAGCCAGTGTGTGCAGGGCTCTGCACCTGCAACTGCTGCACCTGTGTCATCGTCAAACTGTGCACGTCAGTCGTGCGACCAGCTGATATGTAGCTTACATACAGGCCGCCGAGCCGTGTGCAAAGCTTCCACCGATATTAGTTCATCCGAAAACTACTCAAAGTACGTGCAGTTGTTTAAGTTGATACAAAACATGGTTTCACTCCAGGCAACTATTGACTGTGAGGATCGCTGTTTTTCGCGAAAACAATTATTCCCCACTTGGTTTTAATGCCTTCTGAGCGCATCTACAATTCTGCTTCGTAGTTATCGGCTGCGTGTCTATGTGAAGAAGAGCCTTGTCTCATTTGATTTAGCCAATTACAATAACGTTCCTGCAACACAACTTGCCAGTAGAATCCCAAGGCTCGTGAGAGTTAAAAATTCCAATCACTGACTATGTAGCAGAACTGCATATGTGCACGTAAGGATCCGAACTAAACTTGGGCAAATTACTTTTCACGAAAAACAGGGGTCGCTGGTGATTGGTAGGGAAAGGAATATATTTCACGAGTACAATGACCGTCATGTTAGAAACCACTGCCCTAAGCCCTGACCATTTGCCCGTTAACTGCTACTCGCTGTAACAACAAGACAATGAACGAATATTCGGGGCTTGACTATGCCTAGGATAGTGGCTTGTAGCAGGCAGTTACTGAACTCATGAATTTTTTCCTTTCCCTTCTGACTGGTCAATTCAGTAATGTAAACACTTCAAGTCATAAGCTTTTATTCCCATTATCTTCCTCACTTCTAATGATATGACATAAAACATATGTTCACAAGCCGGCGTTCTAAAAGTGTGAACGAATTTCTACATTCCTCACAAACTCCTCATAAATACAGCTGCAACTACAAATTCTGTTGCCAGGACTCGCAGACTAAGTTGCATCGTGAAAGTCTTTCAGGCTGCCAGAATAGGCGCGTAGTCTGTAGTCCTTCATAATGTGTTGGATGGTCTGCTTTTCAGACCCACAATCATACTGAGGAGAATATACAATATTTTCAATGTTTTAAGTATCGAATTAAAAGAATAATTTTTTACTTATTAGGGAGAAACTAACTCACAGCATTAGGTACGGAATTTAAAAAAAAAATGTTAATTATGCATGATGCTATGGTAGTAAAAATATGACTTAAGTAAGTTACCTACCTTTGAAAATATCGAAACCCGAGTATTTCTGCGTTCTCATTGGAATTGCGGAAGTGTAGTGGCCAAACCACTCGTATTTCATCCTTCCTACTATTATTATTTATGTCAATCTGTTTATCAAGATTATATCTTACGTCATGTCAAAGATAACATTTTAATAAAACAACTTAAATAAATGTTATGGCTCGAAAACTGAAATACAAGTCGCCACACAGAATTATATTATCGTTCGGATTTTTAATATTCTGAGAAGAAAAATGTTAATTGTTCAATTTTATGTCTAATACAATACAGGTATGACGATTAAGATATTGTAGCATTATTAGGTCGTAGTCAATACAGCGAATTATTAATATAAATATTGCTACATAGATTGCAGTCTGAATATACGTCAACAACTGAAGCGTAACGCCTGTACTTTACCGCAAAGTAAATCCAGTTTATGCCTACTGTATAGTCACAGATATAACATCTTTCTTCTCATAACTAAAAAAAAGCTAAAATTTTAACTATCCTGTATGGAGAGCGAAGCCGATCATTAAAGGGCACAATCTATAGCAATTTTCAACGACATGTTTTAATTTTTATATCTGTACCAGATATATTTTTTCTTATTTTAGATATAAAATTGTGACTGTAATTTTTCTCTTATTAATATCTCATAGTTTTTTGCGCAATGACTCATAAACGTCAAAATTTATATTTTATGGTTTTATTTACTCTAATAAAACCAACTGACATACCAAATTGAAAAAATAAATAAATAAAATTACAGGGAATAACGATGCTGTATGGTAAGTAAGTAATCTTGTACGTAAAAAAAATTGTGTTCTAAAAAATTCTTGAATTTATTTATTTATTTTAATTTCGAATTTCAGAAGTTTTTTTTTTTTTTTAACACAAAAATATTTTATTTTCTGGTTTTAATATAGACGTTGTAGCCTACAACATATTTTTTTACTGTAATTTATTTCAGTTTGGTATGTCAATCGGTTTTAGAGGCGTACATAAAACAGTAAAATGCAAATTTTGACGTTTGCGAGTCATTACGCAAAACTAGAGAGATAAAAAGTTTCACAAGAGCAAAATTTAGTCACAATGTGTGTCTAAAATAAAAAAAAATATATATCAGGTAAAAAACAAAAATATGACGTTGAAAATTGGTGTAGACCGTGCCTGGCTACCTTGGAGTCTTGGCAAGAGCAAACATATGGATTTAAATGTTAAGTTTCATAAGGCGGGTTTCAGTCACATTTCATGATATTGCTTTCGGGAAAAAAACACTTTCTGCACTGAGAAGAGGTAAATATTGTTGCACAATTAAAAACGCGGGGGAAAAAATATGAGCAAGTGTTTGTGAGTGATTTTTCGACACGAAAACACTTTTTTCTTCATAGATTTCAGGCTAATGAAAGAAGCCTCAAAACACACATAATTTAACATGACGTGCAAGGCCATATCCTTGCTTTCCCCAGGGTCTAAGATAACGCAGCGCCCCACAGCTGAGAGATGTGATAAGTAGAGACATGAACTTTTCGCGAAAAGAATTTTGCCCCACTTTGTTCCAGTGCCTTATGTGCACGTCTGCAGTTCTGCTTCATAGATATTGGCAGCGTGCCTTTGAACTGTGACGTTTCTCATTTGACTGTACAAATCACAATAAGGTTACTGTAACACCACACGTCTGTGATTTGCGTGTAAAACCCCACGACACTCG